>VFSX01000194.1:112500-115000 GCA_016618255.1 Chlamydomonas sp. UWO 241 | reverse complement strand
CATGCTTTGTCTACTGGCCCACGCTGGGGCTCATGTGCGATGTAAAGGTTGAGGGACATGGCCCCCCTAGACGTGTAGCGTAGGCCTTTACTGACGCCCTGGGGTCCTCCGGGCGCGATTGTGTCAAAAACTGTAAAACCAGCAGTCTCATGGCTTGACCTGCCCCCCTCCCCACACCTCTCAGCCCACGGCCCAGTCACCCCGCAGCAGCGCATTGTGTTACAAGCCCATCGGCTGGGAGACGGAGAGAGGCCTATTTTGTGGCGGCGCACACGCCACGCAACGATCATCGGGATGGTATCTAGCTAGTGCTATGGATGGTTGTGTGGCGGAGGGAGGGGCGGCGCGCTGGCGAAACATGCATCTGTGTGGCGCAGGGAGGCGCACGCTCCGGGTGCTGCTGTCGACGCTGCACTTACTGCCGCCGCTGCTGCTGCCGCCCCAACCAGCCGTGTCACTATTGACTCATCGGCGAACCGCCGCCTCCTGTCCGCGGCGACTTGGGCGGAGCGCCCGCCGCCTGCCCGGCGCCGCTCGCCGCTGCCGCCACACCTGCGCGCAAAGGAGAGTGGTGGTAGTCGTGTGTGTTTGTGTGTGTGCGTGCCGTGCGCTGTCCGCCCGCAGCTGTTGCATGCGCGCATGACGGTTGCCTGGGGGAGTGCTGAGGGGAGGGGTGGGGGTGACCAGATGAGTTGCCTGTCCGGGGTGGCGGTGTGTATGTGGTGTGTGCGTGTGCCTGTGCTGAGTCCGTATTTGCCCGCACCCTCCGCCCCCCGCAGCAGCGACCTCGTCCCGCTCCAGAGGTTGGGCATTTCAAGAATCTGGCGCAGCAGTCACGCCCTAACTGACAACTAACCGACCAGCCGCCTGCAACAACTACCTAACAACCCACCGCCGCCCGCAGCAGCGAGCTCGTCCCGCTCCAGGTTTGACAGGTCGAAGATCTGGCGCAGCAGCCACGCCTTGTCAGCAACCTAACAAACAAATAACTGACAACCGACCAACAACCGACCAGCAACCCACCGCCGCCCGCAGCAGCGACCCCGTCCCGCTCCTGAGGTTTGACAGGTCGCAGATCTGGCGCAGCAGTCATGCCCTGTCAGCAACTTAACCAACAATTAACGGCGATACGTCAACCCACCGCCGCCCGCAGCGGCGAGCTCGTCCCGCTCCAGGTTTGACAGGTCGAAGATCTGGCGCAGCAGCCACCCTTGTCAGCAACCTATCCAACAACTAACTGACAACTAACTAACAACCCACCGCCGCCCGCAGCAGCGACCTCGTCCCGCTCCAGGTTTGACAGGTCGAAGATCTGGCGCAGCAATGACGACGTCTGGAGCCACTCCCTGAAGTGCGCCTGGATGGCGTCGTTGAGCTCGCGCTCCTTGTCCTTGGTCAGGTTGGCGGCCTGGGGTGTCGTGGAGGTTGTGTGGGAGGTTGTAGGGTAGTTGTAGGCTGGCGTGCTGGGTGTGTGTGCGTTTGTGTGTGTTTGTGTGTGATTGGATTGCGTCGGAGAGCTCGCGCCTTGTCCTTGGTTGGCGGTCTGGGGTGTCGTGCAGGTTGTAGGGTAGTTGCAAGCTGGTGTGCTGTGCGTGTGTGCGCGTGCGCGTGCGTGTGTTTGCGTGTGTGTGCGTGTGTGTGTGTGCGCGTGTGTGGTTGGATTGCGTCGTTGAGCTCGTGCTCTTTGTCCTTGGTCAGGTTGGCGGCCTGGGGTGTCGTGGAGGTTTTAGGGGAGGTTGTAGGCTGGATTGTGTGTGAGCGCGCGTGTGTGTGTGTGATTGGATTGCGTCGTTGGGATCGCGCTCCTTTTTGTTGGTCGGGTTAGCGGCCTGGGGTGTTGGTGTGTGTGTGGTGGGGGGGGGATGTGTGTGTGTGGGGTCATATTGGGTGGTAAACTGGGCGGGGTGGGAGATGGGGGTGGGGGTGGGGGTGGGGTATGCTCAGGGCCTTGGTCAGGTCAGCGGCCTGGGGTGCCGTGGAGGTTGTGGGGGAGGTTTTAGGGTAGTTGTAGGCTGGCGTGTGTGTGTGTGTGTGTGGTTGGATTGCGTCGTCTTTGTCCTTTGTTATGTCGGCGGCCTGGGGTGTCGTGGAGGTTGTGTGGGTTGCCACCCCGACTGCCTAAGGGGCCCACCACCGCCTGAGTGGCACCCCCGATCGCCTCAGGCGTTGTTGTGGCCGCGTTCTCTTGCGCGCCTGAAGAGTTGGGATTGTGGCAGGGGGGGGGATCCGTGGGACCAGGATTCGAGCAGCACAATCTTAGCACAACCCTCACCTTGAACTTTGCGCGCATCTCGCCCGTCATGCCCAGCTTGCGCACGAGCGCCTTTTCGTACTCTGGCGGCAGAGGGAAGAGGTAGACCGCGCCCTGTGCGTGTGTGTGCGAGTGTGGTTGAGTGCGTGTGCGTGCGTGAGTGCGTGCGTGAGTGCGTGTGTGTGTGTTTGGCCGGCAGCGCGTCGTAGGTGGCGGCAGAGGGAAGAGGCAGACCGCGCCCTGTGCGTG
>VFSX01000194.1:100000-107500 GCA_016618255.1 Chlamydomonas sp. UWO 241 | reverse complement strand
TTGTCGCCTGTTTTGAGACACGCACCGCGTGCACAGCAATCATGATAGCAGATGGCATGCTAGGGGTCTAATTTTGACAGCTGCTGGCCTCTTTCCTAGGGTCTAATGCGCCATCAAGGGCGTCCGACAGACTGTAAAATTGACCACACACACACACACACACACACATTTACACACACACACCCACCACCCACCTTGTCACACTTGTCGGCACGCATGATCCGCCCCACCTTCCGACCACTTTCCATCCACCTTCCGGCCACCTACTGGCCACCTTCCGGTCACCTTCCGGCAACCTACCTTGTCGCACTTGTCGGCGCGCATGATCCGCCCCACCGCGCCCACGACGATCGTGCAGTCGGAGCATCCTGAGATGTACACGTACTGCACGCACACAAGCGCACACAGGCGCGCGCACAGTTCAGATCACATAATAGCCTGCGGGTTCATGTGCGCATGTCGCCAGCGACACGCTGACGATCGTGCAGTCAGAGCAGCCAGGGATGTAGACATACTTGAGTGTGCGTGGCGCGGTGTGAGTTTGTGTGTGTGTGCGTGTGTGTGCGCTCGTGTGTGTTGTGTCCCACTTTCCACCCCGTACACAGCCCCTCTTTGATCCCGTCTTCCACACTGTCCACACGTTCCACACTCCCACACCTGCAGCGACGCGAGCGCGTACACGACCGCTCTTCTCGCCCAACACACCCTCTTCGATCCCGTCTTTCACACCCCACACCCCTCTTAGATCCCGTCCTTCACACCGTCCGCCACACTGCCCACACTACCCACACCTGTAGCGGCGCGAGCGCATACACGATCGTGTCGTGGCAGTCTGTGATACGTAGGCAGCCGCTGGGCACGTCCGTTTCCCCGCGCACCACCTGACGGGTTTTAGGGTTTGAGAGTGACAGGGGCTTAGGGCTTGGAGGTTGAGTTTTTTTAGTAGGGGCCGTCTGTGATGTTGAGGCGGCCGCTGGGCACGTCCGTTTCGCCGCGCACCACCTGCGTGCGCCAGTGGTTTGGGGTGTTTCAGGTTTTTGGGGTTTGGGGGTCAATATTGGGTCTAGATCGGCGTGCCGAAGAGGAACAACCGTGCCGTGGCAGTTGGTGATACGCAGAGGCAGCCGCCAGTGGTGTCATTAAGGAAACCAAGAAGGTTATGTTTGCCCCCGCAACCTCAAAGGGAACATGCCGAATTGCCCCCACAGGAGCCGTTTTTCTCGGAACAGTGTGGAAATCGTCGAATTTCACACTTTTTGAAACAAAAACTCCCGCGATTTGCCCCCGCACTTTCCCCCCAAATTTCCGTGTTCGCCCCTGCAGCGGGGTCTGCGGGGGCGCTTTATAACACCACTGGCAGCTGCTGGGCACAGCACTGTTGCATCGCCGACGCTGCCCCCCCCCCCTCAGTTCTTCTCAACACACACAAAGCACACCTAGGAATGAGGGATCAAGTTGAGCGAGTTGAGAAGGGTTTACCCCCCCCCACCCCGGTTCCCGCACCCACTGTTCCTTTGTGCACGCCCGTCACGTGTGCACCGCCGACGCTGCCCCCCTCCCCTTCCTCCTTTCCTCTACCCCCCCCCCCCCCCCCGGCTTCCGCACCTACTATGCCCATGGTGTTGATGGACTGACGCAGATTGTACAGTCTGTGCGACACCAAATTATGATCACTCATGATGCGTGAGGCTCCCGCACCGTTCCCTTGTGCACGCCCGTGCGCATCGCCAACGCTGCCCCCCCTTCCCCGACCCAAACCACCCATTCAGACACACACCACCACTGGCTCCCCACTCTCAACTACCCCCCCGCCCCCCTCCGTTCCTCCACACACACACACACACACGCACACACACCTCGAGGAATTTGGGATAAGGGCTGAGTTCAGAAGGGTCCCCCCGGTGGCTCCCGCACCCACCGTTCCCTTGTGCACGCCCGTCACGTGTGCATCACCAACGCTGCCCCCCCCCCCTTCCTCCTTTCCTCTACCCCCCCCCGTCGGCTTCCGCACCTACTATGTCCATGTTGCTGATGGATTATACAGTCTGTGCGACACCAAATTATGATCACTCATGATGTGTGAGACTCCCGCACCCACCGTTCCCTTGTGCACGCCCGTCACATGAGCATCGTCAACACTTCCCGACGGACCCAAGCTCCCTCCGCGGAACGCAGCCTTCGGGCTGCGCGTGCGTGTGTGTTTGTGTGTGCGGGCGCCGTGTGTGCGCTGCGCGCTCTGCGTGCGTCGTGTTTTAAATGGGTGTGCGTGCATGCGTGCGTCTCTCAGAGACCGCTGTTTGGGGTGGTCTAGCCGGCGGGAGCGGTAGTCTATCGGCCGGGAGCCGGCGGTACTCTAGTACACTGAAGTGTGCTGGAGTTTCGGCGGGTGAACTCCAGTAGAAGAGTAGCCTGCTTAGCTGGAGACCCCGTGTTACTTGTTACTTGTGCGTGCATGAGTGCGGGGGAGGGAGCGCGTGCGTGTTGATGCTCTCACACTCCACACTCCACACGCTGTCGACGCCAGTGATTTCCTTTTCGTTTTTTGTTATCATTCCACAGCCGGATTTTGCTTTGACCGCGTTGACCGTTGACTAACTGTTGATCGGTTGTCCTCATACATAGGTAATTTCAAAGCTGTTGACGTGCTCTGTCTGGCGGGCTTGTCAGACTAACAATCCACAGGATGGGTTGAGCTGTGTGCAAGGTCAACGTACAGTCAGCAGCCGAATGGCTGTGTAGAACCAAAAAGGAAATCACTGGTCGACGCAGAGAACGAGATGCGCCGCAGCAACTCACCCCCCACACGCTCCACACTCCACACCCCACACTTCCACACTCCACACCTCCACACCTGCGTGCTGACGACGCCGCAAACGAGGTGAGCCGCGGCGACTCGAGCGCCTCGTCTGCCCATGTGGTCTTGAGCGCAGCGAGCACCTGGTGTGTGTGTGTGTGTGTGGTAGTGGCAGTGCGTCATCTGCCCACGTGGTCTCGAGTCTTGCGGTCTTGAGCGCAGCGAGCACCTGCGGATCATTTCGGCCCCAGCCCCAGCATGAGCACGTGCCTGCATGCCCCCCCCCTCACACACATCTACCCACCCATCCACCCACCGCATGCACACACACCAGCTCCACCGCCTGGGTCGGCAAGAAGTATCACTGCGGCACGAGGGCCGCACAGCCACATCCACCCCACCCAAGCCACGCACACCTACCCACCCACTCATCCACCCACCGCATGCACACACGCCAGCTCCACCGCCAGCAGTATAAAGGAGTGTCACTGAGGCACGAGGGCCGCACAGCCACACCCACCCCACCCAAGCCACGCACACCTACCCGGCCATGCATCCACGCACATGCACACACACCTGCTCCACCGTCAGCGTCGTCGATGAGTGGAACTGCGGCACGAGGTTCGACAGTCGCCCGCCGCTGCTGGAGCTGAACGGCTTGAACAGGAAGGCCACGCGGTCGAGCTCGCGGGCTGAGAGCTTGCCTGCACCATGGGGGCGATGCACGTGTGTGCGTGCATGCATGGGCGTGAGTGGATGGTCGACAGGTTCGACCAGGGCCCTGGGGCCAAGGACCCTGGGAACACCCTGCACGCGTCCGCATGCTTGAACAGGAAGGCCACGCGGTCGAGCTCGCGGGCTGAGAGCTGGCCTGCACCATGGAGGTGATGCACATGCGTGCGTGCATGCATGACCGTGAGTGGATGGTCGACAGGTTTGACCAGGGCCCTAGGGCCAAGGACTCTGGGAAGGCCCTGCATGCGTGCGCATGCTGGAACAGGAAGGCCACGCAGTCGAGATCGCGCGCTGAGAGCTGGCCTGCACCATAGGGGCGATGCACAGTGCATGCGTGCATGCTGATAAGAGAAGAGTGGCATGCGTGCGCGTGAGGGGTTTCCTTTGCAGCTGTCAGACTGTCGTTTTTCCTGGAGAGGGCCTCCTGGACTCTCCGGGTTCCTGGAGAGCTCCCCGGGTTTTCTCCGGGTTTGGGGCATTTTTCTGGGGTCTGCCCCCCCGACCCCTGCTTTTCCGGCTTTTCCGAACCCGTCTTTCGCTCACCATCGGCAAACCGCCCTTTGGGCATTCTATTTATCGGAATCGATCGGCAGGGAGAACCCTGGTGCGCATGCTGGGACAGCACCGCGACACATGCGGTCGAGACCGCGCGCTGAGAGCCTGCCTGTACCACAGAGCGACGCATGTACGTGCAGGGGGTGCATGCATAGTGATGAGAGCAAAGCAGGAGCGGCGTGCGTGCGTGCGTGCATGCCCCCGAACGTACACGTGAGAACGTGAAGTCGACAGGTAGGCCCTGCGAGTGCGCATGCTCGGACAGGAGGAGAGACATGCTCTGGATCAGGTGTAGAGAGCTTGCTAGGCTTTCCAGCACAGGAATACAGCGAGACTGCACGGCCGTGCAATCCACAGCCCTACCTGGGTCTCCGCTCGATGGCGTCGGGTCCTGCGACAGCTCGAGGATGAGCTTCAGGTTTCGGCGCAGGTAGTCTCCATACCCTCGCAGCGCAGAGTGCGCGTTGCGCAGGTGCTGCTGCAGCTGCTGGCGCATGAGCGTGCGTGCGCCTGGCTCGCAGAGGGGAGAGTGGTGGTGGTGGGGGTCGGGGGGGTGCTTGTGTGTGTGTTGTGATCGAGCGAGTCAGCTTTGGACGAAAGCGGCATGCGGGTCGTGTGTGGGGGGGGAGGTGGTGGTGCTGGTAGGGCGGCAGCAACCTAGTGGCATGCGTGCGTGCGAGTGCACGCACACAAGCAAGCGAGGGCGTTTGAACGCTGCATGGCGCCGCATGGGTGCATGCATGGCGGTGGGTGCATGATGCCCGTGCCCTGCTGATCCCTCATGTCGTGTGTACGCACGCCCACGCTCTTCGCACGCACCGCCGCTCTGCTGCTTGAGCAGCCCCTGTCGCGTCGGGCTGACCAGATCCATGGAGTTGGCGCTCAAGCTGCTGCTGCTGCTGCTCTGCATCACCTGCCCCTCTGGCCAGTACTCCGTTGCATCGGGGCGCTGCGCCTCGCGGGAGAAGAGCTGCGCAAGCAGAAACATTGACAGCTCGTGCACGTAGATCGGCTCGGAGCCTGGCGCAGGCCCACTACCCCCAGAGCCCTCCCCGTTGCACAGCGACAGCGACGACAGCACCTCCACAAACACATCCGTTTGGTTGGGCGTCAGCTCAAACACAGAGGCCACCTCGGTCGCAGTCACGGTGCCTGCGGGATGCAAAGAGGGGGGGTCGTGAAAAGGTCCATCAGCGCCACCCACATGCTCGCATGCATCTCTGTGCGCCCCATGCAGCTGCTGCTGCTGCTGCCACAGCCACAGCCACGCCGATGGGCGCTGTCACTCACGGTCACCGCTTTCACCGGCACAACTCCGTCCCAACAGTTTGCTGTGCGCCAGCAGCAGCGATGACGAGTCCAGAAAGGGACACAGCACGCTCACGGGGAGCGCGCCGTACTCCCAGACCTCGCGGCGAGGCTGGAGCTTGGCCATCGGTGGGTATAGGTGTTGTTGCCCCGTTGCCCCTACACGCCTCTACGCCGCATGCACGGATGACGAATCGTTTCACCACCACTGCGCAGGTGGCGATCTAGTCGCGGGGGACAGGGGGGACAGGAGCCCCCTTTCTGCTCAGAAAGGCTGGACACGCCCTCCCATATACTACTCTCTCGCTGTGTGCTGCTCGCCTGCCCTGGCCTTAGCTGCCGTACGTGCACGCAAGGCGACAGGCGCGACGCGATTTTTTGCCCACACATTTCATATTAATTAGTTGGGGCCCATGCAGCCGGGCCGCAACGCCACTGCTCACCACGCTGGTACGAATCAATTGAGGTAACGCACCATGATGCACGCCTCGGCCACAGGCACAGTCCAGGCACAGCAGCCGAGCACGAGCACGGCGGAGGATGCTGAAACAGCTGCTCCAGCAGCGCAGGGAGGGGCGACAACAACAGCGGCGGATACGCAGGCGTCGACGAGCATACGTGCGCGGCCAGGTGGGGTGATGCATGTGTCGAGTTCAACTACGACATGGCATGCGGCAAGGCCCTACCGACCTTTCGTTGCCTGGTGCCACGCATGCACCGCAGAGACGCTCACGCTGAGGCTGGTGCCGCGACGAAAGAAGAAGGTGGAGATTTCTGCCACGTACTGCCATGCAGAGTACGAATGCTGCTCATGCATGCATGCCGCCCACGCGTTCCACAACCCGGGTTGTGCCGCGCCCCCACCGTCACAGCGTGCCTCCGCGTGCGTGTGCATGCAGAGCGTCAAGTGGACGGACGATACAGTGGAGGTCAATGAGTTCATGGGGAAGAAGTCGTCGAAGAGTGAGTGAGCGGCCCAAGCACACACACACACACACACATACACACGCCTGTGCCCACGCCTGCAAAGCGTCCATGCATGCGGCGCCTGCCTGACTGTGTACGTGTGTGCGTGTGTGCTTGGCCGTGCCCGCCCGTGCAGAATGCTGCATCTTCCACCGGCGGCGGACGTTTGGCGACTGGAGTGACGAGGACGACAGCGACTTTGAGTGCGACGATCCAAACTGCTCAGAGCCGGGCAAGGACGCTGCGGGTGGAGGAGGAGGGCCTGCAGCCCCCCTACCCACCGCCGCATGACTGAGCCTTGCTGCTCACTTCCCAGCACTGAGACGACGCTCGAGTAGTGGGCGAGGAGGGGAGGTGGCGGCATGTTTGACTGTGTTTGTATTGCTCACAGCGACTGGTAATGATGAGACCCACCTTCTGTTCCACTGCATCATCTAGCCATGATAAGACACCTGTAGGCGATTCTGCGTGCTTCTAAGCGGAACCCTGAAATGTCCCAGCAGGAACAGCTGCCCCCCCAATGCCACAGTCACACACCACATAAAGATTGTAGACACGGAGCAGCAGCTCCCCTCTCTGTAGGAGCTGAAACTGTCTCTCTTTCGTGTTGCTCGCTCCAATGTCCATGTTGGCGACTAGCGTCGTATGCCAGCATCATGTGTCAAACAGGCGCAAACACTTCCAACACATGTAAAAGACCTAACAACCTTAAGGAATGATACAACTTCGATTTCGACGATTCCATTGCTTCTCTGGCCCCTCCCCCCTGCCCCCCGTCCTCTACTGCTCCTGGCGGGGCGAGTCGTAGCTCCGCCCGATGCCGGTCGGGTCAACATTATCACCCATCATTGCCTTGGTAGCCAACCACGCGAGCGCTTTGCCACCGCCGTGCTGCCTGCCCTTGCCGTGCCGCTCATATCGTGCCTGTCCGCCTGCCTGCTCTGAGGAAATTGTTCTCATTGTGGAGGTGCGCGTCTCAAAAGCATGCGACCAGGACATGTGTGCGTATGCCCTCAGCGCGCCGCGCTCGCCCCCCCCCCCCGGAAGAAACGACTCAGATGCCCTTGACGACCATGACCGGCACCTTGCAGTTGGCCATGATATAGTGGGATACGCTGCCGAGGAAGAACTCCTTGACGGCG
>VFSX01000194.1:75000-97500 GCA_016618255.1 Chlamydomonas sp. UWO 241 | reverse complement strand
TCTGTACAGTCCCTGTACCCCAGCCAGCCAGTGAACCCCCCCCCCCTGCAGCACCTGGAAGTGGAGCACCAGTTGTGCCCCAGATCCGCCGATCCCTCTCCTCCCCGCGCACCCCACCCGGTGGTGGACGTCCGCGGCACCATGCTGCGCGCTTGCCGCTGCAGCTGCGCACCCGTAGGCACCCACGCAGCAGCATGCGTGCCTGCACCGCGCAGCTGCATGCGCGCGCCGGCGGGGAGCCCCAGGGGCCTCGGCAGCAGCCACCGCAACCGAACGGATGCTGCCGCCCCCAGCACTCCATCGGCGCGGGCGGCACGCATGGCGGCGGCGGCAGGCGACGGGCCCAGCCCGGCGCTGAGCGGCAGCGGCAGCGGCAGCGGCAGCGGCAGCGGCAGCGGCAGCGGCAGCGGCAGCAGCAGCAGCAGCAGCAGCGGCGGCAGCAGCAGCAGCAGCAGCGGCAGCAGCAGCGGCGCTGCCGATGCCAGGGAGTGTGGGGAGCTGAAGGCGCAGCTGCGGCTGTGCGTCAGCCGGTGCGTGTGCATGCATGCAGCGCATGGGGCGGTGGTCCCGCCATGCGGGCACGCGCACATGCGCCATGCGCCTCCCCCATGTCCAAACAGAAACAGGCAACACAGAAACACACACACACACACACACACACAAACACGCACGCACACACACATGCATGCACACCCGCATGCATTCTCGCCTGCAGGCTCAACTCGCGCAGCCCACAGCTGGACGACTCGCGCATGTTGCTGGACCTTGTGGCCCGCCTCTCCAAGCTCAGCCCGGTGCGTGCTGGCCTTAGAACCGCAAGCAGTGATTTCCTTTTTGTCTCCACACAGCCATTTGGCTGCATTCCGGCTGTACTTTGACCTTGCACACAGCTCAACCCATGCAGTGGATTGTGAGTCTGACAAGCCCGCCGGACAGAGCACGTCAACAGCTTTCAAATTACCTATGTATGAGGACAAACGGTCAACGGGAGGTCCACGGTCAACGCGGTCAAAGCAAAATCCGGCTGTGAAATAATTAATTAAAAATCCTGAAAAGAAAATCACCGACCACAAGCCCCAACGAACCCCCGAAGCTGATGATGGATGGTGCAGTCGTGTGTGACGCACCGACAGGCAGTGTATTCAACTTTGCTCGGCGTATAGAGCGCCCAAGCACCACCAACAGGCGGCTGGCTGCTGGTGGTGGGGGCCTGATGGGTCGGGGCGTTTGGAAGCCTGGACCGCAGGAGCCCTCCCCACACACACCGCACACCACACACGCACACCCCCTCCTCTGAGCCTTGACTAAGCCTGACTGATTGCCAAACCCAGGCCATTGCCCGTGTTCCGCCGAAGCTGCAAACGCGAAGCCCTCTCATCACAAACCTGCAACCCAGTAACCAAACCACCCCGCAGCCCCCGTGGCCCACAGAGGCTGTGAAAATTCTCAAACAAAGCCCCATCATGAATCCTCAACCCCACAACCCCAGCAAAGAACCCCTCCCCTTACCATAACTGAACCAGAGCTGGACTTGGTCTAGCTAGGCGGTGGTATGTAATACCAGGACTAGAAGATGTCTTTGCTTGGAAAGCCAATGTTATTGTTACTTATAAATGTTTGCGACTGCTGCGGTAGGGGACCTAGGGGTGCGCCCACACTCTGTGCAGAGTGGGGGTTCCCTACCACCAGTAGCCAGCCATGTCAGTAAGGTGCTCGGGCCCTACGCGCCGATTACGGTCATACATGCCTTAAGAGGTTGTCTCTGACTGCCGCATCCATCATCACAAATATACCGCAGGTTCGCGACACATCAATTTCGCCGCTATTATACTCAACCCCCCTAAACCCTAAAACCCTAAATACTCACACTCCGCTGGGCGCTGATGTACGCTTCCAGTGGCGCCGCGTACCACAACGCCTGCTACCCCGAGCCCCCTTTCCCCACACCTTCTGGCTCAATCCCCAATCCTCACCCAGTCCCCACCCCAAACCGAAGGTACGTGACACAGTGACGTCGCCGCTACTAAACGGCCGATGGGCACTACTGTACACAGCGAGTGACGCAGGCGGGCTAGTGGCGGCTGGACCAAGTGGCGGCAAGGGAGACGCAGGCGAGTTGCTCTGATTGCATGCATCAGATCATCACTCGCCCCCCCCTGGACGTTTATGATGGTACCAATGATCCCGCTGAATCGTACCCGCTGATTTACACCGCAAATGGCGCCGGTCGGCTTGTGGCGGCAGCATATGGAAGCAAGGGTGACGCAGGCAGGTTGCTGCATCACAGGCATGATCGGCATGCATCACAGCATCAGCCCCCCCCCCCCTTGGTTGTATATACCGTCCATATTGTTTGCCGTTGTGTGTGTGTGTGGGGGTCGAAACTACAGTTGTTTAATGCAATTATGGGGGTCGATTTGCGTAGTATTTTGTCGTTTTGACGCCCCAAATCGCGAATTTCGACGATTTATACGAGTTTCTAAGCTTCGCGGGGGGGCTAAAAACGATACGTATTTGCAAAGGCAAACCGCACGGACGGTAGTCGTACACTGTGTCAATGATACCGCTGCTGTACACAGCGAGTGGCGCAGGCGGGCTAGTGGCGGCTGGACCGAGTGGCAGCAGGGGTGGCGCAGGCAGGTTGCTCTGATCGCCCATGCCAGCTGCAACAAATCACTCCCCCCTGTTCATAACAACTAGAAGGTCACCATACTTGAATCGAATCCTGCCTAAATTACCACACACCCCTCAACACACACACACACAACACACACACACACACACACACACACTCTTGCTGTGCAGGCCGCAGCGGCCTCGCGTCCGCGCTTCTTGCCCTCCAGTGCACCACTGCCTCCGCGTATCAATTTTTTTCCTGCAACTCGCCTTGACTAACTCTCTCCCCCCCTCAACATACACACACACACACACACACACACACACACACACACACACACACACACACCCCCCACACACACAAACACGCCCACACTGAAACACACACACACACGCACACACGCACACACATGTGGCGCAGGCAGCAGCGGTGGCCTTGCGTCCGCCGTGCCCGTCCCTCCAGGGCACAAATACCTGTGTATCAAGCTTTCTCCTGTGCAGGTTGCACAACTCGCCTTGACTACTCTCTTCCCTCTCCACACACACACACACACACACACGCACGCACACACACACACACACACACACACACACACACGCACGCACGCACGCACACACGCACACACATGTGGCGCAGGCAGCAGCGGCGGCCTCGCATCCGCCCTGCCCGTCCCTCCAGGGCACCAGTACCTCTGTGTATCACGTTTTCTCCTGTGCAGGTTGCACAACTCGCCTTGACTAACACTCTTCCCCTCTGCACATGTACACACACACACACACACACAAAATGGTCCCGAGCATAACTTTTGTGCTAACAAAAACATGCCCAGAGCGGCGCCTCCGTGCCCTGCCGCCGCGTCCCCTTCAGACGAGCTCTAACTTTCTGTAGCGCAGGCGGTATTGGGCAGGGTGGGGGTGCGGGGGGCGTGGTTGGGGCGTAGTCTGGAACGAGACATGGGACATTGCACATGTCCCAAAATGCCCCATCCTGTTGCAGCCTAGCTGGCGTCATAGTAGGTTCTCCCTGCCGCCACACGTCGAGTGGTAGCGCCGCGTCGCGTCGGCGCGGCACACACACACACACACACACTCATGCTGTGCAGGCCGCAGCGGCGGCCTCGCCTCCGCCCTGCCCGTCCTCCAGGGCATCAGTGCCCCTGCGCATCACTTCTTCTCCTGCAACTTGCCTTGACTAACTCGCTCCCCCCCTTCAACACACACACACACACACACACACTCTTGCTGTGCAGGCCGCAGCGGCCTCGCGTCCGCTCTTCTCACCCTCCAGTGCACCACTGCCTCTGCGTATCAATGTTTCTCCTGCAACTTGCCTTGCCTAACTCCCTCTCCCCTTCAGCACACACACACACACACACACACACACACAAACACACACACGCACACACACACATGTGGCGCAGGCAGCAGCGGCGGCCTCGCGTCCGCCCTGCCTGTCCTCCAGGGCATCAGTGATTCAGCGTACCAGTTCTTCTACAAGAACCTGCCGATCCTAGCGGGGAGCGCGGTTGGGGCGCGGGCAACAAAATCAGGGCCGCTGCAGTCGAAGGGAAACTTCCAGGTTGGTGGGGGCGAATTCCACGGTAGCCTCCTAGTTGGGGCAGCTTCTAGAGTAGTTGGAGCAGCTTCCAGCTCGGTTGGGGCAGCTTCCAGGTTGGTTGGGGCCGCTGCGATCGGGGTGACTTTCAGGTCAGTTTGCATGGTGGACCCAGCATGGAACAACGCACTGGACACACACCGTGGGTGTTCACACACACGTGCCCATGCACGCAGCGTCTCTCGCTCTCTGTCTCCATCTTTCTCCGTCTCTCTGTCTGTCTGTCTATCTGTCTGTCTGTCTCTCTTTCTCTCTCTTTCTCCCTTTCTCTCCCTCTCTCTCTCTCTCTCTCCCTCCTCCTCTCTCTTTCTCTGTTTACCCTCAACCATGCCCTCACTTCAACGTTGTGTGATGTCTACTCTCTCTGTGTTTGCGAATGTTGGCGTGTCTGCATTTGCATTGCCGCAGGAGTTTTTTTTCGGTTTTGTCCGGCCGCTTGCTCAACCAGGCTCCCTTTGTTGCATTCGCGCTTGCGCACGGCGATCCGTTCCGACCCCACCTCTTTGTGTAACGCGGTATAATCTGTGTGCATCTGCGTGCACCTGTGTCGTTCCCGCAGGAGTTTGACATGGGCCCTGGCCGATTGCTCAACCGAGCTCGCTTCCAAGCGTTTGGGATCCGTTCTGACCCCGTCTTTGTTAGAATCGAGGTGCGGCTGATAAACCAGCAGTGGGCCTTCACAGCCATCTTATCGCTAAGATGGCTGTGAAGGCCCACTGCTGGTTTATCAGCCGCACCTCGATTCTAACAGTCTTTGTGACACGGTCTAATCTGTGCGCATCAGCGTGCATTTGTGTTGTTTCCGTAGGAGTTTGACATGGCCGCCGGCCGATTGCTCAACCAGGCTCGTTTCGAAGCGTTCGGCGCCCCGTGCGAGATCAACGTGGGGGGGTCGGTGGAGGCGGCGCCGGTGGCGACGAGGTGTGTGCAAACTCTCTCTCTCTGTTGGTCTCTCTCTCGCTCCCTCTCTCTCGCTCCCTCTCTCCCTCTCCCTCTCTCTCTCACTCTCTCTCTCTCTCTCTCTTTCTCTGTCGGTCTCTTTCTGCTGTGTATTTTCTCCCTCTCTGTTGGTATTTCTCTGCTGTCTCTTCCCTCTCTCTCTGCTTCCTCTTTCTTTCGCCTTGTCTCTCTGCCTTCTCTCTCTGCCCCGATCTCTACCTCTCCTTCACACACACCAGCGCGCGCTCTTGGTGCTCGTGCACCTCATCTTGAATGATTTGATCAGGGCGGTTGCCAGTCGCAGACGGTTTAGGGTTAAGGGTGTGGGGTCAAGGAGTTTGGGGTGTAGGGTGTCTCCTCATCTTAAAATGATATGATGATGGCAGGTTGCCGATCGCCACAGCTTGCTTTGGTCGCCATGACGATGTCTCCTCCCCTCCCCCCACTCCACCCCAGCCACTACCCACCCACTTCCCTCCCTCCGTCCCTCCCTCCGTCCCTCCCTCCGTCCCTCCCTCCGTCCGTCCCTCCCTCCGTCCCTCCCTCCCCTCCCTCCCTCCCTCCCTCCCCCTCCCTCCCCCCTCCCTCCCTTCCCTCCCTCCCTCCCACGCGCCCACACACCCACCTATCCATCCACCCACCCACTCCCCGAGCAGTGCCGAAGGCAGCGGCGGCCGCGCCAGTCGCGTGCGTGCGACGTTTGACTCGGGGGAGGTGGTGATTGGCGATGGCATCGCGCGGACGCGGTGCGTGTGTGCGTGTGTGTGTGTGTGTGTGTGTGTGTGTGTGTGTTTGTTTGTGTTGCGCGTGTGCGTGCGTGTGTGTGCATGTGTGTGCATGAGCCCGAGCATGGGGAGTGTTTGTGAGATGTATCCTGTCACATGTCGCTTCCACATCTATATGCCATATGCAGCAGCTTCGGTAGGGCCTCCGCCCCCCCGCCCCCTCATGCCACTCAACACTGCGCCAACTGTGTATTGCAACTGCGACCGCAGCATACCCATCCCGCTGGGAGTGCTCAAGCCTGTTGGATACGGCAACACGCCCTCTGCCCCCCCCCCCCCCCATGCTGCCACTCAACACGTACACCACCTGTTTATTGCAACTGCCCGCAGCATACCCATCCCGCTGGGAGTGCTCAAGCCTGTCGGCTTCGTCGACACGCCCTACCTCGACGATGAGCTGCGGATCAGCATTGGGGACAAGGTGATAAGCTTTTTTTTACAACCAACCAACCAATCAACCAACCAATCAACAAACAAACAAACAAACAAACAAACACACAAACAAACAAACAAACACACAAACACACAAATACACAAACACACAAACACACAAACACACAAACAAACAAACACACAAACACGCAAACAAACAAACACACAAACAAACAAACACACAAACACACAAACAAACAAACACACAAACAAACAAACAAACACACAAACACACAAACAAACAAACAAATAAACAGACAAACAAACAAACAAACAAACAGACAAACAAACAAACAAACAAACAAACAAACACAACAAACGTTCGTCGACACGCCCTTCCTCGACGACGAGCTGCGAATCAGCATTGGCGACAAGGTGACGAGCCAGTGGTTTTGTGCTGTGCTGCACTCACGCTGCCCCCCCCCCCACACACACCCGCACCCCCCCCCCCCCCCCACACACACATGGTGGTGGTAGGGGACCCTGCTCTGCAAAGAGCGTGGACGCGCTCCCAATACCCGACGCAGCGGCAGCACATACACAGCACGCACATACGCATACACAAACCGTTGACCTGGTCGTCCCTATCTATCTCTTGGTTAGCAAAAGAACCAGCTAAGCTGGTTCTTTTGAGCTTTGCTGCTTCTTTTGGCTGGGGGGTTGAATTAGCTATTTAAACCTAATAACAGGTAATTGAGAAAAAAACGTGGCTAGCGGTGGTGGCCTTCTGCTGTGCTGCTGCTCCCCCGTCTGACCTCCCACTTGACCTCCCACTTGACCTCCCCCGTCTGACCTCCCACTTGACCTCCCACTTGACCTCCCACTTGACCTCCCACTTGACCGCATGCTGCGCTGTGTGTGCTGTGCTGCGCGCTGCGCTGTGCTGTGTGCTGTGCTGCGAGCTGAACTGTGCGCTGTGCTGCGAGCTGTGCTGTGCGCTGTGCTGCGCCCTGTGATGCGCTGCGCCCTCGCCCCACACCCACCCACCCGCCCGCCCACAACACTGCCGCACAGGGGAGCGTTTTCATCGCAGCAAGAGTGTCGAGCAGCAGTGAGGGCGGGCAGGCTGCTCCTGAATGAGGCATCAGCAGCTTTCAATAAAATAGAGCGCTGAGCTGCGTGCGCGCACATGACACGCAAGGGCAGCCCGGCACAGCGGCGTTTATGAGCAGTGGCGGTGAGTACGAGGGCGCTTGCATGCCGTACACAGCCGGCGCCGGCGACGCGGGCCTGGATGCTGTACTGAAGCCAGGGCCAGAGCCAGCGCCGGCTGCCGGCTTGGCCGCCTCTGCCTGCAGGCCGTACGATGGCGGCACTGACAAAGATGATGCAGGCCTGGCTGGAGCGCCAGCGGCAGTACCGTTGGCGGCGGCGGTGCCACTACTGATGCTGCTGATGCTGAATCCCCCCAAACGCGGGTGATGCAGCCGTAGCAGGCCTTGCCGCCTCAGCCAACAGGCCGTACGACGGCTGGCCACTGCCATTGCCCCCATTGCTGACGCCCATCCCGGAACTGGGGGTGCCTCCGCCCGTGCATGCAGCGCCCGCCTGCAGGCAAAATCCCCCAGCAGGGCTGCCAACGCCACCGCTGGGCGGGCTCCTATGGTATCCGCCCAGCGCCACCTGCCGCGCCTGCACTCCGCTGCTGCTGCTGCTGCTGTGTGTGTGGGGGGGGGGGGGATTGCCGATCGCGGGCACTGCAACGTGCAACAGCAGCGGCGTGTGGGACGGGAATGCAACATGCATGCACACATCCTTGAACCCTTGAACCCTTGAAGGGACCTAGGATGCTGTGGGAGGTAGGCCGCTTGCCCCCCCCCCCCCCCCACCCCCCAAAAGCCCTTCAGGGGCGTTTCAGACGTAGACAGTGGGAGTAGGCGCTAGAGTCCAATGTTCGGGCCTCGCTTCTTGTTCATTTGGCTGTGATGTGTTGTCCTCCCCGCCACCCGGTGCCCCTCTCACACAAAATTGCCACGTAGGGGGTCCCCTCTTTGGAGCGTATTCATTGCAACGAGGGCGGGTGGGTTGCTGCTGACTGAGGTAGCATTTCATCTGGTCCTGAGCATGCAGGACCTTGAAAGTGCGAGCAGCTCAGCACGCAGCTCAGCACTGAATTGAAGGGCAGCCCGGCGCAGCACAGCACAGCACCTCGTGTGTGTGTCGGGATGCCTTGGCCCCAGGCCGCAACACAGAGGGGCGACAGTTGACTTCAGCTTGGCTAGGCCTGTTTGGCGGTTATGCAAGAGGTTTTATTTGTAGTCGCCTTTTTTGGGCCCACCCACATCACAGTCCCCGTGTATAGTCTGTTCTTCCATCATCCGTCTCCCTTCATCGGAGAGAGGACTGTAGTGGCTCGCCGAGCTGGGAGCGACAAGTGCCAGCATCCGGCGAGCGGTTGTTGCTGGAGCTGGCACGACGGACGCAAATTGGCGCGCAGGGTGAGTCATGCGCGGCATGCGCAAAGTGATTGCATATACGCTACTGTTGGGGAGGTGTTCGGGCCTGCAGCTCGTCGAGCTGGGAGGCATGCATTCCATGTCTGCATGCATGGCCCTTCAAGGCTTGTTTGCCCTCGAGCTGCACGCCTGCGTTTGTCTGACGCAGCAGGATGTAATCGTGTGTCTGTCGCAGGCCTGAAGACTGCGTGCATGACGGAGCTGTGCAGCTGGGGAGGCGCACACGCACACGCTGGGAGGCATGGCGAGCGTGCTCGCAGCTGCTCCACGTGCATGAGCGCAGTTGTGCACCTCAGCAGCACCTGAGCGGCCCAGCACCTCCTCGGTGGCAGCAGCACCACCAGTAGGCCACCAGTAGGCCCCAGGCAGCAGCCACTCAGGCCTCCTTACCGCCGCGTCTGTCAGCAAGCAGCAACCACATCTCCACCATCGCCGATATGTCTGGCTTTGGACTCGCCAACGAGACCGCGGGCGGGTCGCGGCGCACGAGCAGCACCGGCGGCGGCGACGGCTGTGGCGGCTACGGCCTCGGTGCTGACATCGGCCGGGGCGGCAACAGCAGCAGCGCGGCGGCGCCTGCGGCGGCGGCACCACGTGTGAGTAGCGGCAGCGCCGCAGGCGGCGGCGGGTTTGGGCTCGCCGCAGATGCTGCAGTTGCCGCGTCCGCCGCGCGCGTGCCCAGCGGCGGCAGCAGCTTCGGGCTGGCTGCCTCGGCGGGGCCGGGCCGGGGTGCCGCAGTCTCCCCGGCCCGCGCAGAGGGGGGAGCTTACCGCAGCAGCGAGAAGCCCTCATTCACGTTTGACAGTGGGGCCTCGGGCGGAGCGTCGGCCGGGGGCGCGCCACCGGCCAGCAAGGGCGTCGAGGGCTACGGGCTGGGCCTCGAGGCGGCATCGGCGGGCGGCGTCGGCAGCGGCGTTGCAGCGACGGCGGCGGCGGGAGCACAGCAGCGGCAGCAGGCAGCCAGCGGGGGCGGCGGGGGCTACGGGCTGGGCGCCGAGGCGGCGGCGGCGGGCGGCGTTGGCGGCGGTGCAGCGGCGGGGGGGTCACCGCAGCAGCCCCAGGCCCGGGGCTACGGCCTGGACGCCGAAACGGCAGTGGCAGGCGCGAACACCTCAACAGCGCGGCCGGGGGCAACGCAGCAGCAGCAGCAGGCACGGGGTTTCGGACTGGGTGCCGAGACAGCGGCGGCGGGGGGACCACATGCAGGCGGGTTTGGCCTGGTGGCCGAGGGCGCGGGGCCGTCGTCGCCTCGCGCGGGGCCCCAGCAGCAGCAGCAGGGGGCGCGGGACGGGGGCTCGTTCGGCCTCGCTGCCGAGACCGCCACGTCTGGGTCGCCAGCGCGCCAGCAGCAGCAGCAGCAGCAGGGGGCGTCGTACGGCCTGACTGCCGAGACCGCAGCATCGTCCCCCCGCTTCGGCGGCCGTCCCTGCATGCACGACAATGGGGGTGAGCGCCAGCCTGCCTAGGGTTAAGGTTTGAGGCACCCTGTCTGTGGTTCAGGTTTGAGGCCTGCAAGAGCCGTCTCCCCAGGAGAGCCCCCCCCCCCGCCCACAAACACACGCTCGTCCGCTCGCTCCATTGAGACCACCACCACCACCACCAGCACGACACACATACATGCTTGCTCGCTCGCTCGCTCCACTGAGACCCCCCCCCCTCCCACCTATTTTTCGAAAGAGGTGGTGGTGGTGGTGGTGGGTAGCTGTATGGACTGTCAGCGGAGGAAGGACCACCAGCACAGTCACAGGCACATGCGCGCGCGCATGCACACACACACACACACACACACACACACACACAGAGACAGGCACGCACAGACACACACAGAAACACACACATGTCCAGCGGACTGTAAAATCGACCACACACACACACGCACGCACGCACGCACACACACACTGACACACACACACACACACACACACACACACAGACACACACACACACACAGCAGGGGGAGAGCTGTATGGGCTGGCCGCAGAGACGGGTCCACCCGCCCAGGCGCGCACACATGCCGCACACACATGCCGCACACATGCCCGGATGCCGCACATGCCCGGATGCCGCACATGCCCGGATGCCGCACACACACACACACACACACACATGCACACACAAGCGCACACACACACACATGCAGACACACACATACACATTCATGCCCATTGGACTGTCAAGTTGACCACACACACACACACACACACACACACACACACACACACACACACACAGGAGGGGCAGAGCCGTATGGACTGGCTGCAGAGACGGGTCTGTCCGCAAATGCACAGGCACATGCGCAAGCGCGCGTCGGCCTGTCTGACGCCGTGTATGCGGCCAGCGCACCACTGGCTGCACAAGCAGCTGGCTTTGGCCTGTCATCGCCCGCACCGCTCGATCTGAATGACGTGTCTGTTGGGGGGCGGTCGTACCTGCTGGACAAGACGTCAAAGATGGTGTACAAAATGGTGGGTGGTACCGTAGTACCACTTTGCCCTGCCGCCACTGTTACAAAGGGGGTGATTGTTTGGAATTTTGACGCCTTGCCGCGGGATTTCTCCCCCGTTTTGACGTCACTTTTGGCATGTTATTTTTATTTTTCGGCAATATTGTCTAGAAATCGATCTCGCCGGCACGTCCTCGGAATCGTTTAATCGGCAAGGCAAACCGGTAGTATGGTAGGGGTGAGGAGGGCTTAACCAGACACAACCATCTTTGACTGATCTTATACCATTACTCCTATTTTCACACCAAATGCGCAGGCAAACGGCATCTCTGGACGCGTGCCGGAGGCTGTGGGCAAGTGGGTGCAGGGGCGCGTGGTCTTCCTGCCTCACGCGTCAGGTGCGCATACATGGTTGTGCATACACACACATGCTCACACGCTCACACACACACACACACATACACACACACACACACAAACATGCTCTCTCTGACGCACACACACACGCACACACATACACAAACACACACACACGCTCACACACAAACCTGCTCTCTCTGACACACACACACACGCACACACACACGCTCACACACACACACACACACACACACGCTCACACGAACAAACATGCTCTCTCTGACACACACACACACGCACACACATACACAAACACACTCGCCACATGTGTCAGGTGCACACACGTGGAGCCTCCACCCCACACGCATGCACACATGCCCCCCCCCCACACACACATACACAAACACACTTGCCACATGTGTCAGGTGCACACACGTGGAGCCTCCACCCCACACACGCATGCACACATGCACACACACACATGTGCACACACACACACACACACACACGCACACACACACACACACACACATACACTCACACACGCACACACGCGCTTGCAAGCCCCCCCCCCCAACACACACATCCTTGCACACGCTTACATGAGCACATGTCTCCCACCACCACCAGAGGCGGACATGCACGCTGCACTCGGAGGCCACTTGCGCGCGTAGCCCCCCCCCTCCCCTCACACACAGCCCCCCCCCTCCCGTACACCCACACGTACAAACCCATCAGAGGCCGACATGCACGCTGCGCTCGGCGGCCACCTGCGCAAGCGGGGCCTTGCACTTGAAGACCTTTTCGCTGCTGTGGACGATGATTTGGATGGGGCGCTAGGTGAAGAGCAGGTGCGTGTGTGGTGGTGGTGCTGGTTTGGTTGTATTGGTTTGTTGGCTAGGGGTATAGTTGGTAGGTGGTTTGCGGGCCACTTGCGCAAGCGGGCCTTGGAATTGAAGACCTTTTTGCTGCTCTGGACGATGATTTGGATGGGGCGCTCGGGGAGGAGCAGGTGCCTGCTGCAGCTGGTTGTTAATGTGCCAATGAGCTCCTTTGCTATTGGGGTCTTCGTTGGTTGGTTTTGGGGTGAAAAGCGGTTGGTGCTAGGAGGGCATGTGTGCAGGCGAGGCGTTGGGCTTGATGGCTTTTTTTTGCTGCAATTGATGACTTGGATGGGGCACTGGGCACTTCTACCTCGGATGGGGCAGTGGGCACTTGTGCCAGTGAGCTGCTTTGCTGTTGGGGAGTTGGGTGCTTGGTTTGCTTGGTTTTGGGCGAATAGCGGTTGGCAGTTGGAGGGCACTTGTGCAGGCGAGGAGGGGCTGGCGCTGGGTGGCAATGGTTTGCCGCTCTGGGCGATGATTCAGATGGGGCGCTGGGGGAGGAGTTGGTGCATTTAACTGCATTAAGAGATGGGGAGTTGGTCGGTTTGTGGGGCAACAGTGGTTGGTGCTCCAAGGTCACACATATATGACATGTGAGGCCGCGCTGCTCACTCTTCTGTGACCTCACTCACTCGTCTGTGCCCTCGTTCACTCTTCTGTGCACTCGCTCACTCACTGTGCCCCCACTCTTCTGCCCCCTGTGATCTTGCTCACTCCTCTGTGCCCTGCTTCTGTGCCCTCCCTCACTCGTCTGTGCCCTCGCTCACACAATTGTGCCCTCGCTCACTCTTCTGTGCCCCCACTCACTCACTGTGCCCCCACTCTTCTGCCCCCTGTGCCCTTGCTCACTCTTCTGTGCCCTGCTCCACCGCCCCCACTCACTCGTCTGCGCCCTTGCTCACACCAGGCGGCCGCGCTGCTCACGGAGGTTAAGCCGAGTCTGTCGACATCGGAAACCGTGCTCTTTGTGTCCCTCTCTGATGAAACCTGACACACACACACGCACACACATGCACACACACACACAAACACATGCACACACACACACACACACTCACACACACACACACACACGCACGCTCCCTTCAGACACACACACGCTCCCTTCACACATAGGTGGCCGCCCTGCTCACGGAGATCCAGCCAAGCCTGTCCACATCGGAAACTGCACTCTTTGTGTCCCTCATGGACTTTGATGCTGACGGGCGCATCTACCTAGAGGATGTTGAGCTGGTGGGTCCTAGGGATGGATGCTGCACGGCTATGTGTGTGTGTGGGGGGGGGGTCATTGGTCAGTGTTCGCGAACCGATACGACATGGCTGACTTCCCGGCTTCATGCTTTGAGACACGCACCGCGTGCACAGCAATCATGGTGGCAGGCAGGGGTACATTTTTGACAGCTGTTGGTTTAGGGTTTAGGGTTAAGGGTTTAGGCCTCTTCTATGGTGCACTTGCAATCGCACAGGGATAACATGCCAACAAAGGCACCCGACCAAGCATCTGACAGAGCACAATTGGCCACCGTACTGTACTGTACTGCTGCTTATGCTGCTCCTGCTGATGCTGATGCTGTTGCCGCGTCTGCTTCTGCTGCTGCTGCTGCTGCTGATGTTGCTGCTGCTGCTGCTGATGATGCTGCTGCTGATGTTGCTGCTGACGCTGATGCTGATGTTGCTGCTGCTGCTGCTGCTGCTGCTCCTGCTGCTCCTGCTGCTCCTCTTGCTGCTGCTCCTGCTGCTGCTGCTGCTGCTGCTGCGCCCATTTTGTGCGATGCGCAGGCAGGAGAGGAGTGCTTTGAGGCAGCGGCAGAGTTCAAGGCGGGCCCGGGGAGCGAGCTCGTGCCAGCACTGCAGGTGTGTATTTCCACAGGAACAAAGAGGGATTGTTATAAGAAGATTGTTTGTGATTCTCTGACCATTGGCGCCACGGCTACCGCCCCTCACAAGTAATTGGTAGGGCCAGAACTGACTTGGGTCTAGGCGGTGGTACTTGGACGAGATGATAGTTTTCGCTGAAAAGCCGATGGTACTGCATGTTGCTGCCATGGCGCCGCGCCGCCAGACGGCGCCAAATCACTCTCAGGTCCCCCCCCACCACCACACACGCACTTCTTTGGCATGTCTGAATCTCACCCAACCCTCGCGTCATTTTTTTAATGCATGGCAGCCGAGCTGCACCGTTGCACGCACTCCTTTGGCCTGTCTGAATCGCAACCAACCCTCGCTTTAACAGCGCGTTGCCGTGGCTCAGCATCATGGCTGACCTCAACACACACCCCTCAAAAACTCACACACATTCAAGAATCAGCTCACCGCCCCGACAACGCATGCACGATTCTTCTCCTTTCCGGGGCTCCACTCTCTTCTATTGCCCCGAGACCAAGTTTCTGCACCCAATTCCCACATAGCCGCTGAGTGCGTTGCCGCGTATATATATATATATATATATATTATGTTTGTTCTCGCATGACCCAGCTCATTTGGCGCTTATGCTGAAAATCCTTGACAAAGTGTCCTCTAGCTTTGGCATGCAAATCAACGCCGCCAAGACAGAAGTGATGATTTTGCCAGCAGATTTTGTCGCGGATCTGCCCACGTTTGCGCTGACTGGTGGTGAAGTGAAGACCGTCTCTGCATTTAAGTATCTAGGGAGTTGGATAACCCAGAGTGGTGGTGTGGAAAAGGAGATCGGTGTGCGTGTTGGTCGCGCGCTGGGCGTGTTTGCGTCTTTTGATAAGATTTGGGCCAGCAAGAAGATGCAAGTGCAGTCTAAGATGCGGGTTTACAACACTTTCGTGCTGCCCCACTTTCTGTACGGCTGCGAAACATGGGCCCCTACTAAAACACAACTGACTCGATTGGAGGTTGCCCACTCTAACTGCCTTCGTCGCATTCTGGGTGTGCGCCTGGTCGACCGGCACAGATTAACTTATATTCGGCAGGCGTGCGACACTGAGCCAATTGAGAGCCTTGTGGCAAAGCGATCAATGCAGTGGCTAGGCCATGTGATGCGCATGCCGGCTTCTCGTCTTCCTCGTACGACTTTTGACTGCACAATGGATGTGGCTCGGCAGCAAGGCCGGCCTCCAGCCTCCTCCCGACACTATTTTCTTAAGCTACTGATTCAGCAGCTAGGCGAAACTAGTGGCACTCGTTCTGATTGGAAGACTTTTTCGGACACGGCGTTTGAGCGTGCTCAGGATAGGGTCGGGTGGAGAGCCGTGGTGTACGGTCCGGCTGCCCTCAGGCGCCGGCCCCTCCACCACGGCGGTCAAGTAGATTGGCAAGCGCCACTTGACCCCCTATCCCCTAGAAGCAGTTAGGACCTATTTTGGAGGCGTCGCACAATAGCTCTCCTTTTTGCTCTGGGACTACACGTTGGCAGGCAGCCGGCTGGTGGCTACCGCCCCTCACAAGTAATTTTTAGGGCCAGAACTGGACTTGGGTCTAGGCGGTGGTACTAGGACTAGAGGTAGTCTTTGCTGGAAAGCCGATGTAACTGCGTTGCCGCGGAGCTGCACAGCGGCACACACGGCGCAGCTGCCTGAACTCAACCCCCAACAACTCATCAACGCATTCCAGCTGTCCTCCTCACCGGGCCCCGGCTCCCCTTGTTGCGTTGAGACAAATTCCTTGCGCACAATCCCCATGCAGCATGTTGCCGCGGAGCTGCACAAGCATGGTGCCGCCCTCTTCTTATCCCTGCATCAAACCCGTAAACTCCCACCCACCCACCCACACACACACACTCCTTGGACCTGCCTCTTCCGCACCCCGATGCTAAGCCCACCCCATGCATCACACATGTAGCGTGTTGCTGCGGAGCTGCACCGCGACAAGCACGGCGCAGCTGCCCGAACTCCCCCCCTCCCCCCCAACAACTTGACAACGCATACAACGTGTTCTCCTCCCAAAGGCTCCATGCCCCCCTCTTTGCCTTGAGCCTGGATCCCAGCACACAATCACCACACAGCGTGTTGCTGCAGAGCTGCACCGTGAAAAGCATGGGGCAGCGGCCCTCTTCTCGTCCCTGTGTCAAACCCGCCCCCTCCCCCCTCCCCCCACACACTCCTTGTACCTGCCTCTTCCGCACCCCGATGCTAAGTCCACCCCATGCATCACACCATGCAGCGTGATGCTGCGGAGCTGCACCGCGACAAGCACGAGGCAGCGGCCCTCTTCTTTCTTTTTTCACCCCCCCCCCACTCCTTGGACCTGCCTCTTCTGCACCCCGATGCTAAAACCCACCCACCCCACGCATCCGCGGAGCTGCACTGTACCAAGCACAGCGCCGCGGTCTTTCTTACTCCCTGTGCCACACCTGTCAACCCCTGACCTCAACCCTGACGCATCCCTAAATCAACCCCCCCAACCGTTGCAGCGCGTTGCTGCGGAGCTGCACCGCGACAAGCACGGGGCAGCGGCCCTCTTCTCATCCCTCGACTCATCTGGCGAGAAGCTGCTGGAGCCGGCGCAGTGGGTCACGTTCCTGCGGGTGCTGAGTCCGGAGCTGACCTCAAAAGAGGTGGGTAGTGTCACATTGACTGCACACTCCACCATCGTGGGACTCAGGGCCCTTCCCTTGGTAAATTCATGCAGCTAGCAAGCAGCTGTGGGGTGTCCGGCTCAGTGGGCCACGTTCCTGCGGGTGCTGAGGCCAGAGCTGAGCTCAAAAGAGGTGGGTTGTGTCACACAGACTGTTCAATCCATCATCCTGGGACTTGGGGCCCATTCCTAGATAGATTTGTGCATCTGGAAAGAGGCTGCTGGAGCCGGCTCAGTGGGTCACGTTTCTGCGCGTGCTGAGTCCAGAGCTGAGCTCGAAAGAGGCGGGTAGCATCACATTGACTGTGCAATCCATCTTCCTGGGACTCAGGGCCCTTTCCAAGGTAGATTCATGCAGCTAGCAAGCAACTGCTGGGTATCCGGCTCATTGGGTCACGTTCCTGCGGGTGCTGAGTCCGGAGTTGAGCCCCAAGGAGGTGCGTTGGGACTCCCCTCTGCTGGCATTGGGACTGCCCTCGGGGCTCCTCTCCCATACCCAGATAAATTTGTAATTGAGGGCAGCTGGTGAGACAGAGCTTGAGCTCAGTGGGTCATACTCTGCGGCAGTGCTTCTTCAATTCATTTCAATTTATTAATTGTTGCAGCCCAGCCAGTGGCGGCCAGGACCAAAATCGATCCAAATCGGCCAAAAACGACAAAACGGCAAGAATCGACCAAAATCGGTGAAACAAATTGGGCGGTTAACCCTAAAAAATAAATAAATTATTTCCGCCCAGAAACTGCCGTAGGCGGTAAACCGCCCAATCGAAGAAGCACTGCTCTGCGGACGCTCAGCGCGGAGCTGCGCTCGAAACATGCATCTCATGTTCATCCGCCCCTTCCCCTCCCTCCAAAGGTCCGCTACCTCCTCCAGCACGTATACTGCGCGCCAGGCGACAACCGCCTGTCCCTGGCTGACTTTGCCAGGGCACTGGATGAGCTGGACCGCGACTTTTCAGATGCGCGGACAAAGGGGATGGCGCCCGCACGGGTGGGGAGGCTGGCGGACGCGGTTGAGGGTGTGAAGAAGGTTTGTGTGTACGTGTGTGTGTGTGTGCGTGTGGATCTATCTGTCTGTCTGTCCGTCTGTCCATCAGTCCATCCTTCCCTCTGTCTGTCTGTCAGGCTGTCTGTCAGGCTGTCGGTCTATCTGTCCGTCTTTCTATCTCTGTCTGATCGAGCTTTGACCCCCCTCCCCCCCTGTTCCACAGGCACAGGCGTCCAGCCCCCGCCCCCGGCCCGTGCAGGGCACCAGCGGTGCCAACCCTCGCTCCGCAGTTTCGCAGTTCTTTGTCGCACTTCAGTTGCACATGCGGGCGCATAAGGTACGGTTCCACTGCAAGCACACACACAGACACAAACACGCACACACACGTATCAAAAGTCACATACACAACCACAAAGATGCACACACGCTCTCTCTGCCTCCACACACACACACAAACACACACACGCACACATGCATGCTCTCTCTCTCTCATCCCCTCGCCCTCGCCCTCTCCCTTCCTCTCCCTTTCTGACTCTCTCACATACGCGCCTGCCTGCCTGCCTGCCTGCCTGCCTGCCTATCTGCCTGCCTGCCTGCCTGTCTGAACTACACCAGGTTTCACTGAAGGAGATGCTGCGCCGCGTGGATGCCAACAGCGATGGAAAGGTGGGGATACACTGAATCACACATGCACAGGCACGTACAGACATGCACACAGGCACAACCGCACACATGCGTGTACTCTCTAGAGAGAGGTCTCACACACACACACACATGTTTGCGAGTGAAAGGTCGACTCGGCGCACATTCGCATGCTATTCCGCTGTCTCTCCCTTTCTCTCTCTCTCTCTCTCTCTCTCTCTCTCTCCCTCCCTCCCCCCTCCCTCCCTTCCTCTCTCCCTCTCTTTCACTCTCGCTGTCTTTCTGTCTCCCTCCCTCCCTCCCTCCCTCCCTCCCTCCCTCCCTCCCTCCCTCCCTCCCTCCCTCCCTCCCCCTCCCTCCCTCCCTCCCTCCCTCCCTCCCTCCCTCCCTCCCTCCCTCCCTCCCTCCTCCCTCCTCTCTCTCTCTCCTCTCCCTCCTCCCTCTCTCTCTCTTCTCTCTCTCCCTCTCTCTCTCTCTCCCTCTCTCCCTCTCTCCCTCTCTCCCTCTCTCCTCTTCTCCCTCTCTCCCTCTCTCCCTCTCTCCCTCTCTCTCTCCCTCTCTCACACATACGCACACAACACAACCAAAGGTCGACTCGACGGATGTCCGCAAGCTCGTGCGCAGCATCCTTCCTAGAGTGACCGAGGCTCAGATGGTGTACATTCGTGGAGCAGTCAACCCGGCGGGACTGCTGCAGCTTCCCTATGACGACCTGATTGCCGCCTACAACAAGCAGCTCGCGAGCCAGCAGCGCGCGCGGGGCTCTGATGGGGGGCCGCAGTTTGCAGACTTCCTGCTGCTGCTTGCGGAGCACCTGCACGGTAAGGCGATCAATTGACACAATCAATTATGAATTCTTCAGAGCTGTCCGTGCGGATTGGCCTTGCGAATAAGTATCGTTTTCCCCCCCGCAAAGCTGAGAAACAAATATAAATCATCGAAATCGCGATTTTTTTGTGTCAAAACGACGAAAAGCGACCCCCGCAAGCGCATTAAACAACTACAGTTTCGACCTCCCCCCCCCCGCGAAGGCAAACAATATGTACGTTTATTTGTGGATTTTAATGTCAGATCCAATGGCAGGCCCCAGTCTTCAGACTTCCTGCTGCTGCTGGTGGAGCAACTGCACGGTAGGAGAAGTTACACGAGAACATTTTGGGTTTTGAGTTTTGCCCCCATTTCACACTTCACACAAACACACCCGCACATCGCTCGACACACTAAGCCGTCGTTTCGACGCCATCAAGAGTGGAGTGCTCCTCCCATACCCCAGCTTCCGCACACTAGGAATGTTCACACCATCCGTCCACACCACGCATTCACACCGTTCACATAATATGTCCACACCGTCCACACCAGCAGGCGCGGGCACCTTGCTCGACGACCAAAGCCGTCGCTTCGACACCAACGCGAGTGGGGTTCGCCCCCCACACCCCACCATCCACACCCGACCGTCCACACAATCTGTCCACACAATGTGTTCACACCATCTGTCCTCACGTCCGCAGGCGCACGCACCTCACTTGACGACCTGAGCCGCCGCTTCAGCACCAACAAGAGTGGGGTGCTGCGCCCACACCCCACACTCCACACACTCTGTTCACACCGTCCACACATCCACACCCTTCACACCCGCAGGCGCGCGCACCTCACTTGACGACCTGAGCTGCCGCTTTGATACCAACAAGAGCGGGGTTTTGGGCGCTGGGGAGCTGGGACGCATGCTGCGCTACATGCAGCCGGGCATGCTGGACAAGCAGGTGTGTGTGTGTGTGTGCACGGGGGAGCTGGCGCGTATGCTGCGCTTCATGCAGCGGGGCATGCAGGACAAGCAGGTGTGTGTGTGTGTGTGTGTGCGCATGTGTGTGTGTGTGTGTGTGTGTGCTCTCTCGCTTGAAAATCACTCCCTTGGCCTTGCATACATGCACACAGACACACACGCATGCAAAACACACACACACATGACACACACACACACACACACAAACACCCCCAGGTTGAGCGATGCCTTGCGACGCTCGCTGAGCGCTCCCCAAGCCTTGCGCCAGGGGGCACTGGCGGTGTGGCGGTGACGGAGCTGCGCGCGCTGCTGCAGGCGCGGCAGAAGGTGTGTGTGTGTGTGTGCGTGTGCGTGCATATGTGTGTGTGTTTCTGTGTGTGTGTGTGTGTGTGCGTGTGCCTCTCTCTCTGTTCCTCTCTGTTTCTCTTTCTGTGTCTCTTTCGCTTTTTTCTCTGCCTGTCTTCCTCTCTGTCTCTATCTTTTCCTCTCTCTGCGCCTCTCTCAGTTTCACTCGCTTTCTCACTTCTCTCTCCCTCAACCAACCCGCAGCTGTGCGACATATAAACACACACACACACACACACGCACTCCCCCACACACAAAACACACAAAACACACACACACACACACACACACACACAGGAGATTGCTGCGGCACGCGCGGGCTGGGTGCGCGACGCACACATGAACCCGCAGCCTCTGATGGGCCCCCAGGCATCAGCGGCTGCGGGCGCCGTTGCTGCGTGGAGCGAAGCGATGGGCACCACGCCGTATGCTTCAGGCACGTCGGGGCTTAGGGTTTAGGGTTTAGGGTTAGGGTTTAGGGTTTAGGGGTTGGTAGGGGATGTTTGACAAGGGTCCGTGGTTTCGGGTATCGGACCTGCAGCAGACATGGTCTCTCTCTCTCACTTTCTCTCTCTCACTCTCACTCTCTCACTCTCTCACTCTCACTCTCTCTCTCACTCTCACTCTCTTTCGCACTCTCTCACTCGCACTCTCTTTCGCACTCTTGCCTACACATCCATCCTCCCTCGGTGTTGCCCTGGACACGGCCACTCTCTCTCACTCTCTCACTCTCACTCTCTCACTCTCTCTCACTCCCACACACTCCCCCCCGCCACGCAACCTCACAACAGGTGGCATGCCACAAGTGCTGGACGGCATTCCCCTAGACACGGGCGACCCTCACGACCCATTCACGCTCGCATCCGACGTGGCATCAGACATGGTCACTCTCTCTCTCTGTCACTCTCTCTCTGTCACTCTCTCTGTCACTCTCTCTGTCACTCTCTCTGCCACTCTCTTTGTTTCTCTCTCTGTCACTCTCTCTGTCACTCTCTCTGTCACTCTGTCGATCTCACTCTGTCTCACTCTCTCTTCGTCCCACACATCCACACACCAGGCGGGGATGCTACACTTGCTGGACGGTGTGCCCCTTGACACAGGCAATCCCAGGGATTCACGCTGGCATCTGACGTGGTCACTCTCTCCCACTCTCACTCTCTCCCACTCTCTCCCTCTCTCTCTCACTCTCCCACGCTTCCCCATACCAGGCGGCATGCCATACTGTACGTACTGGACGGGTCTCCCCTGGACACATGCGTCAGCCCTGGTCACTATCCTGCCCCCACTGTATCTCACTCTCTCCTCCACACATCCCCACACCAGGCATGCGCGATGGTATTCCCCTTGATATGGCAACTCCAAGTCTTCCTCCCACTATCTCACACTCACGCATCCTGGCACATCCCCACATTGCTTCACCAGGTGGCATGCCACAAGTTCTGGACGGCGTTGCCCTCAACACGGGCGACCCCCGTGACCCATTTACGCTAGCGTCTGATGTGGCGTCCGGGCGCACCACGCACACGTCTCCAGGCAACAGGTGGTTGTGTGTGCGTGTGTATGTGTGCGCGTGTGTGCGTATGTGTGTGCGTGTGTGTCTGTGCGCATACGTGTGTGTACGTGTGCACGTATGTGTGCGTGTGCGTGTGTCTGAGGTGGCATAGGGACGC
>VFSX01000194.1:60000-65000 GCA_016618255.1 Chlamydomonas sp. UWO 241 | reverse complement strand
CGCAGCACCAGGTGCTCCCACAAAACGTACACACACACACACACACATACACACACACAAACACATGCACGTACACACACACACTTACACACACACACGTACACACATGCACACACACATGCACACACACACACATGCACACACACACGTACCCATGCACGCACGCAGTTCATTGGCAAATGGGACGCAACGCAGCACCAGGTCCTCCTACAACACGTCCACACACAGAGAGAGAGAGAGAGAGATATCGTTACAGAGAACTCTGCACGGCAGACCTAGATAGGCTGTTTCTAGTCATCAATTGAGGAGATTCCGTTTGAAGGCGGGAGACCAACCGTGCGCCAGCAAGAGGGTGAACAACCTCATTCGTAAAGCAGTGGGGGTAAGGGGCAGTGGCGGGTCATTGACGGCTGTGTTCGTCAATCCGCCTCGACTGAGTTTAAACTAGGTGTCGGCAGAAGGACTTCCACAGTTGTGGAAATCATGCTAAGATGATCCACTCGGTGGTGACTCGCTCGGCGAACTCGGGGCGCTCGGGGATGTCGCGTGTGAAGTTGAAGAGATGGATGTTTGCGGAGGGCGTGGAACGTGACGGAGTGGGCGCAAAAGTCACCGGCGTGAGCCGGAAGAAGGTGATGGCGCCGCCGGCATAGAGCGAAGTCGTGTCCGAACAGCGGTAGTCGTGCAAGTGGGAGGCAGTGGGAGGGAGGCAGCGGGAGGGTAATCGGAGGGAGAGGGGGAGGGGCGGGGGAGGGTTAGGGAGGGGCGGGGGGCACAAGATGGGGTGGGGTGCAGCGGGGATGGAGGGGTGGAAGACAGGAGAAGGGAGGGAGGAGAGGGGAGAGAGGAGGGAGCCACACTGTGGCCCGGCCACATGGCGCATACATAGGCGCTGGTAGCATGGGGGGGTGCATGGGGTGCATGTGCGCGCATGGGGCGCATGGGGAGGGCAACTCCATGTGACGAGCATGTAGGTGTATGGAGGTCGACGGGGCGGCAGTGGGATAAGCGGTGGGTCTCTTGAGGTGGGGCGTGGGGTCGAATGAACGACTGGGCAGTGGGCGGTGGGCGGGACGGTGGCGGCTGGAGGAACTCGGTAGCTCAAGCGCTGAGCGCTGAGCGCTGAGCGCTGAGCGCTGGCTCGGGCCGCATGGCGGTCGAGGTGATGGCACTGAGATACCTGGGCTCCGTTGTCTGAAGCTGCAGAGCTGCGGGGGGAGGGAAATCTGTGCGGTAGGGCGTCACGTGTTTTTTGCCATGTGGAGGGCGTGCGAGAGAGTGCGGATGGACTGAGTTCCTGGATGCATGCGTCGACTGGCTGCTGAATTGGCAGCCCGACAACAGGGGGCGTACGGAGGAGGAGAGGCGGCGAGAATCGGCGGCGGCATGGGTGAAGGGGGGTCGACGTAGGTGGCGGCGATGACAGAGTGGGGCGCCCACAGAGTGGGGCGCCCACAGAGTGAGTCCACACACACACACACACACACGCAGCACATTGGAAAATGGGAAGCGACACAGCACCAGGTGCTCCCACAGCACAACGTTCATGCGGACGACGTCGGTGCAGCTGTCGTGTACCTTCACTCTGCGTCAGCAGCTGCAGCGGCGGCAGCAGCAGGTGGGCAGGGTTAGGGGTTTGGGATTTAGTGTTCAGGTTGCAGGTTCGAGGTTTGAGGTTTTGTGGGCTTGAAGTCAGTGCCGCTGCCGAGCGCCTTTATTCCGCGGCAGCAGACGAAGCAGCAGCAGCAGCAGCTGCAGCGGCGGCAGCGGCAGGTGGGCAGGGCTTGAGGTAACATGGAACAGGGTTTGTCTTGAGCAAGGTGTCGGTCCAATCGGGTTGCATATGTCGGTGCAGCTGTCGTGTACACTCACTCTGCGTCAGTAGCGGCAGCGGCGGCAGCGGCAGGTGTGTGCACATGGCTTGGGGTTACATGGAACAGGGTTTGTCTTGAGCAAGGTGTCGGTCCAATCGGGTGCATATGTCGGTGCAGCTGTCGTGTACCTTCACTCTGCGTCAGCAGCGGCAGCGGCGTCAGCGGCAGGTGGGCAGGTGGTCTCTCTCTTTCTCTCTCTCTCTCTCCGTCTCTCTCTCTCTCTCTCTCTCTTTCTCCCTCCCTCCCTCCCGCTCTCTCTCTCTCTCTCTCTCTCTCTGTCTCTCTCTCCCTCATACACACTAACACTATATTTTTTTTTCTTGCACACCGCAGGCGCTTCGGCAGCAGCGGTTGCGGTGGCGGTGCCGAATGCGATGCGCAACGGGCCGCATGCCATGCAGGTGGGTGGGTGGGTAGGTGGGCGTGCATGCATGGGTGTGAGTGGGTGCGTATATATGCAATCATGCAATCACTGCAATCAATCGCTGCAATCATCCAATCACTGCACACACACACACACACACACACACACACACACACACACACACACACTGCGACACAAACACGTGCAAAACACACACACACACGGCAAAATGGGGGTATGTTCAGGTGCCCCAGGTTGGCGAAACCGGCGCGTTTGGGCACACACACACACTTAAGGACATGCCGCCATCAGAGCTGCATCTGCACCCTCCGAACCTGTGGTTGTTCAACACACACACACAAATACGCACGCAAACAGGCCGCCATCAGCGCTGCATCTGCGTCCTCTGCAGCTGTGGCTGCTCAGCACACACACACACACACACACACACACACGTACACACACACACACACACACACGCATGCACACACACACACACACGCACACACACACAAACACTGGCCGCTATCAGCGCTGCATCTGCGTCCTCTGTAGCTGTGGCTGTTCAACACACACACACACACACACACACAGGCCGCCATCAGCGCTGCATCTGCGTCTGCAGCTGTGGCTGTTCAACACACACACATATATACACACACACACACACAGGCCGCCATCAGCGCTGCATCTGCGTCCGCAGCTGTGGCTGTTCAACACACACACATATATACACACACACACACACGCACACAGGCCGCCATCAGCGCTGCATCTGCGTCCGCAGCTGCGCGCACACCCGTGCCAAGAGACGCACCGTGGTCCTTGCTTCTGTCTGTGCTGCGTTCTCTGGATGTCAAGGTAAGGGCACCTGTCTCTTGCTCTGTCTCCAAGGAATTAGCACTGACCCTTTTAAAGTGGAATCAGTGCGGGACTGGCCTGTGCCTACAATGTGTACATACGTGATGGCGTTCAAGGGGCCAACATTCTCTCTCTCTCTCTCTCACACAAGCTCACGCTCTTGCACCCTTTCTCTCTCCTTATCACACACACACTCACAAACAATCTTCCTGGCTTCTGTCTGTGATGCGGTCTCTGGATGTCAAGGTAGGGTAGGAAACCCTGCCTCTCTCCCTATCACTCTCTCTCTCTCTGTCGCTCTGCCTTTCTCAGGGTATCCCTCCATCTGTCTGTATTTCTCTCTCCCTCTTACTTGCTGTCTTTTCCTCAAATGTGCAGCTTCTGTGATCGTTCATCGGGGCAGCACTGCCCCCCCCCCCCCTGCACCCTCTCACTCATTCTCAGTCTCTGTCTCTCTCTCGCGCACTCTCTCTTTCTCTATCTCTCTGTCTCTCTCTCCCTCACACACACACACGCACAAACATTCTCACACACTCTTACTAAAGCCCCGTTGCGCTGCACACTGCCCGGATGTGCAGTTCCCCGGGGATGATCGTTCACCGGGGCGACGCGCAACGGTAGAGGCGGCAGCGCACTTGTCACCAAGGGACCAGGTGCGTCCGCAAGGCAAGCTAGAAAAATCCTTTAGATAGGACATGCAAACCTTGTCTGTCTCTTTCTCTCTCTTGCCCTCTCTCCCTCACTCTCTTCCTCTCTCTACCTCCTTCTCTTTCTCCCTACCTGAGCAAGAGAGAGTGACGGTAGTGCATTTGTCACCGAGGGACCAGGTGGGTCCTCTAGGCTAGGCAAGCTTTGGAAATCCGGTATGACACGTGCAAAAATCCGGTATGACATGTGCTGTGTCTGTCTCCCTCGCTCTGCCTCGCCCTCTCTTTCTCTCTCTTGCAACCCCCCTCGCTCTCTCATGCAACCCCCCTCGCTCTCTCTTGTTCTGTCAACACACATGCCTTTACCCCTCTCTCTTTCTCCCTCCCTCTATCTCTCTCTCTCTCTCCTCTCTGCCTCCCTCTCTCTCTCCTCTCTGTCTTCCTCTCCCTCTCTGTCTCTCTCTCTCTCGCGTGCGCGCGCTCTCGCTCTCCCCCTCTCCCCCCCTCTCTCTCTCTCTCTCTCTCTCTCTCTCCTTCTCTCTCTCTCTCTCTCCCTCTCTCTTTCTTCCTACCTGAGCGAGCGAGAGAGGCGGCAGCAAACATGTCACTAGTACCCGCAGTACTGCGGGACCGGGTAAGGGTTGACGGCATGTGGGTTTAGATGGTGTGTGTGTGTGTGGCGGGGGGGCAGTTACTCTGTTACTCTATCGTTTGATGGCAGGAAGGGCTTGTGAGGGGGGGGGGCTTAAGTGTTACTGCTGCCGCACGAACATACTGGCTGTGTGACTCTCTGCCTCTGCCGCTGCCCCTGCCCCTCCCTCTCCCTCTGTCCCTCTTCTCACACACACACACCCCATGCACACAGCTCATTGCCTACGGTCTCCCAGCAGAGCTCGCCACCCAGCATGCCACCCCGCCGCACCACCACAACCGCCGCCCGCCCGGACCCGGTGGCCACAGCAGCAGCGGCGGGGGTCACAGCGGTGGCGGCGCACCTGGCATGGGCCCGGGCACGTCCTCGCCGGCGTACGGCATGGCTGCAGAGATGGCTGGGACGGCGGGTATGCCGCTGGCGGACGTGTCTCACCACAGGAGCATGGGCAGGTGGGAACGCTCCGTCTCTCTGTGCCAGTTGATTCCCTCTGCGCCTGTCTCTGCGTGTCTAGAGCTGCATGCCTCTCGCTGTCTGTGTCTCTGTTTCTCTGTCTGCCTTACTACCGAGATGGCTGGTACGGCGGGGATGCCGCTGGCGGA
>VFSX01000194.1:7500-55000 GCA_016618255.1 Chlamydomonas sp. UWO 241 | reverse complement strand
GCACAGGGGCGCGGATGCCGTCGGCACTGCAGAGGCGGCGCTGGTGGTTGCTGCTGTAGATGCAGACATGGATGGGCGCGTCACGCTGGCCGACGTTCAAAAGGTGGGTGGGTAGGAAACTGTAGCGGGGGCGAGTTGGTGTCGTGGTTTGTAAGGGGGAACGCAGGGGATGAGGGGACGAAGCCGGTGCGGCAGAGGCGGCGCTGGTGGTCGCGGCTGTGGATGGCAACATGGACGGGCGCGTCACGCTGGCCGACGTTCAAAAGGTGGGAGGGTAAGACACTGCATCGGGGGCGATTTGGTGTCGTGGGTTGTAAGGGGTAGGATGAGGGGACGTTGCTGTTGCGGCAAAGGCAGTGCTGGTGGTTGCTGCTGTGGATGGGGACATGGACGGGCGCATCACGCTGGCCGACGTTTTAAAGGTGGGTGGGTAGGAAACTGCAGCGGGGGCGATTTGGTGTCGTGGTTTGTGGTTTGTAAATGGTACCCAAGGGATGAGGGGACGAAGCCGGTGCGGCGAGGCGGCGCTGGTGGTCGCTGGGCGACGTTTCAAAGGTGTGCCGCTGGTACTGACGCCGCGCTGTTTCTGCTTCTGCCGCTGCTGCTGGGACTCCTGCTGCTACTGTTGCTGCTGCTGCTGCTGCTGCTGCTGCTGCTGCTGGTTCTGACGCTGCTGCTGGTTCTGACGCTCCTGATGCTTCTGCTTCTGCTGCGACAACACCAAACCACTTGAATAAATTGTGAACAAACCCTCACAATACCTCGCCCTCCCCGCACCCACACCCTCCCCTGCAGGCAGACGCACACAAGCACAGTCCGTACCAGACGCACCCTCCGCGCCGATCACCCGAGGGGAGGAGGTCACACTACCAGCTGCCCCTGACTCGCCTCTCAAAACACACACACACACGCACACGCACACACACACGCACACACACACACACACGCGCGCGCGTGCAGGCGGTTGCGCACGGAGCGCAATCTGCACCAGGTGCACCATCCGTGCCTATCACCCGAGGGGAGGTCACACTACTAGCTGCCCCTGACACGCCCCCCCCCCCACCCACCCCCCCACACACGCACACACATGCAGGCGGTCACACATGGAGCGCAATCCGCACCAGACACACCCTCTGCGCCCATCACCCATGAAGTGGATTGCAACCAAACATCATCAAAAAAAATGAAGGGGAGGAGGCCACACTACTAGCTGCCCCTGACACGCCCCCCCCCCCCCACACGCGCGCGCGCAGGCGGTCGCGCACGGAGCGCAATCTGCACCAGATGCACCATCCGTGCCGATCACCCGAGGGGAGGAGGTTGCGCTCGCTGCCCTCAATGCAGCAGCGGCAGCGCTCGCGCCGGGGAGGGGGTCTGCCGCGGCGGCGTTCTGGCTGGCTGCACGCTCAAGGTAATGATGATGAGAGTTTTACAATCCACTTCTGGCGGTCACACGTACGGTTCCAAAGCTCCAGTGGGACTTAGAGAAACAAGGCTCAAGGCCCACAAAAGGTCAAGCTACAAGTAGCCCACGGTAACGCCATCCACACTTGGTGGCGGGCGCCAAGCAAGCAGCACCACTTACTCAAGGTAGGATGTGTGTTTGCGTGTGTGTCTGTGTGTGTGTGCTCCCTGGGCGGCCCACTCCCTGGGCGGCCCTCCGGTGTGTGTGTGTGTGTGTGTGTGTGTGTGTGTGTGAGTCGCGGCGGTCGGCCCATGTGAGTCGCCGTCGCCCATCCCCCTCATCGCCCCGCCCCCCCCCGTCGACTGCCGCCTATGTACTGCGGCCCACCATGGACTATCCACCATCGTTATCGCCCGAAGGGGGCTGTCTCAGCGAGCCGAGCAACCTCGTCGCCAAGTCCAATCCTTATCATATCCGCAGAGTCCGTCAAGGGTCCTCCCTGCCCCCCCCCCTCCCTCCCTCCCTCCCCTCCCTCCCCCGTCCCTCTCTCCCTCAGAAACCAAACCGCCTCCCCAAACCTGCCTCTCTGCAGGTCTGGACCAGGCGGCTCTCTCTCTCCGGCAGCTGTCAGCAGGGTTCTGCGAGATGCACTGTCGGCGCTTGGGTATGTACGTTGTGGGATCCGTTTCTCCAACACAAAGTCGCCCATGACAACAGTGTCTATAGACACTGCATTACTGAACAAATTGGCCGAGGAACTAACTCGGGAGCGCCGCGTTTGAGTCCCTCGTGGCCCAGAAAAACATACTCAAGTTGGGGGGTCGCTGTCTGGCCGCTTTACAGTGATTTCCGTTTTTTTTCCCAGGATTTTTAATGAATTATTTCACAGCTGGTTTAGGCTTTGACCGCGTTGACCGTTGATTTCCTGTTGACCGTTTGTCCTCATACAGTTACAGTTACAGTTACATGGCATTCCAGCTAAGACAACACTAGTCCTAGTGCCACCGCCCTGTGAAGGACGATAGCCACCAGCCGGTTACCTGCCGTCTAGACTACCGCTCCCGCCGGCTAGTTTAGACCCAAACAAGTCCCTGAGGGACATGTCTGGCAAGGAGCGTATAGGAAAGGACCGTCCTCCTCCTGGCCTTTGAGGCCAACCACGCCGGCTGTGCCGACTGGCGGCGCTGAAGCAGAAAAGTCCCCGCCTGGCATGGTGCATGGTTGTCCAACTCCATGCATGGGGCTCTGCCTGTGCCCCATGCGTCATGCATGGCCAGGTCCCACCCTCCAGGGGGGCCTGGGCAAACAGAGTCGTCATGGCAGGCTGCCTGAAGACCAATGCCGACGCCAGTCACCGGCAGACGAGTGCCCCCGAGGGTGAGCGCGGTGACAAACGCTGCGATGGTGAAGCGGATAAACTCTGTTGTTGCCTCGGCGGTCACCACCGCTGAAGCCCTGATGGTAGCTCGCCCCCACGAGCAGCCATCTTGACCGATGTCCAGCATGCATTGACGGGCGCCAGCTCCTCCGCTCGTCGATCAACTCGTCGAGATCGGTGCCGCATGGCGTCCTGCATGGGAGGAGGATAAGGGCCGTCTCCCAGCACGGGACGCGGCAGCGCCGCGGCTACTCGCCAAGCCATGACAGCGCCGGGCAAGCCGCTCCTGTAGTTTCCACCGAGGGACAGTCTAGCAGGAGCCAGGCCAGTCGTATTTTATCCCGCTCGTCAGCGGCACGGAGATCCTCGTCACCAGCAGCGCCGCATTGCTGGGTCCAGGGCCCGGCGACGAGAACATAGGTCATTTGAAAGCTGTTGACGTACTCTTTCAGGCGGGCTTGTCAGACTAACAATCCACTGGATGGGTTGAGCTGTGTGCAACGTCAAAGTACAGTCGGAATACAGCCAAGTGGCTGTGTAGAGCAGAAAAGGAAATCACTGCCGCTTAAAAGCCACCTTGGGTGGAGGTTCAATGGGAGAGGGCGGCACAGGGAGGCTCGGGAATCTGGAACTTTGGGGAGCTTGTGGGTGAGGGTAGAGCGTGTGCCGTCGGCGCTTGGACGAGTTACTTTGCGGGCATCTCCTGTGCTGTGGTTGACCCTGCACTGGAACAGTGGGACCGTCGTGACTGCCAGCATGTGATTGACACACGTCTCAAGTTTACTGAGTGTCCGGGCGTCAAGGCCAATCCCTGCCCTTAAACCTCGACCTCCCCCGCACCCTCACCCCTGATGATGATGGATTTCACAGTCGTGTGTGACGCACCTACCGGCTAGCGTATTCGACCTTGCTCGGCGTATGACGCCCGAGCGCAACAGACGGATGGTGGGGGGCTAGTGGGTCGGGGCTGGACCTTGACAGGGCACTCGGCCCCTAGATCTGACTCCTCCCCGTGGGGGCACGGCTGGGGTTCACAAGCCCGCGGGATCGTTTCCCCTAGACCTCCACCCCTAATACAACCCAACACCAAAGCAATCACACGCACGCAGCCCCCGCGACTCCGCCATATCCGCCGCCTACGGAGCAACAGCAGCAGTCTGCTTGAGTCCCTGCCCTCCTCGCCCCCCCCTTCTGCACACACACATTCCATTCCATTCCAAAGTGTTACATGACTGCACACACACACACACACACACACGCATGCACACACACGCACGCAGCCCCCGCGACTCCGCCATATCCGCCACCTACGGCGCAACAGCAGCAGCCTGCCTGAGTCTCTGACCCCCTCGCCCCCCCCTCCTGCACACACACACACACGCACACATACACACGCACGCATGCACACGCACGCACGCAGCCCCCGCGACTCCGCCATATCCGCCGCCTACGGTGCAACAGCAGCAGCCTGCCTGAGTCCCGGACCCCCTCGCCTTCCCCTCCTGTGCACAAACACACACACATGCACGCATGCACACGCACGCACGCATACACACGCACGCTTGCACGCAGCCCGCGCGACTCTGCCATACCCGCCACCTATGGCGCAACAGCAGCAGCCTGCCCGAGTCCCTGACCCCCTCGCCCCTCCCCTCCTGCACACATACACACACACACACACACACACGCATGCACACGCACGCACGCAGCCCCCGCGACTCCGCCATATCCGCCACCTACGGCGCAACAGCAGCAGCCTGCCTGAGTCCCTGACCCCCTCGTCCCCCCCCCTCCTGCACACACACACACACACACACACACACGCATGCACACGCACGCATGCAGCCCCCGCGACTCCGCCATATCCGCCACCTACGGCGCACCAGCAGCAGCCTGCCTGAGTCCCTGACCTCCTCGCCCCCCTCCTCCTGCGCACAAACACACACACGCACGCATGCACACGCACGCACGCAGCCCCCGCGACTCCGCTATCGCCGCTGCCTACGGTGCAGCAGCAGCAGCTTGCCTCTTTCCACCCACCGGGGTCACGCCGGACGAGCTGCTGTGCCTCATGCATGCGCTGCCGATGGCAGCACCCACTGGCACTGGTATGTGTGTGTGTGTGCGTGTGTGTGTGCGTGTGTGTGACAAGCTGCTGTGCCTCATGCATGCGCTGCCGATGGCAGCACCCACTGGCACTGGTATGTGTGTGTGTGCGTGTGTGTGACAAGCTGCTGTGCCTCATGCATGCGCTGCAGATGGCAGCACCCACTGGTAAAGGTGTGGTCGATTTTACAGTTCGTCGGACGCCTTTGATGGCGCATTAGACCCTAGGAAAGAGGCCGGCAGCTGTCAAAATTAGACCCCTAGCATGCCATCTGCCATCATGATTGCTGTGCACGCAGTGCGTGTCTCAAAACAGGCGACAAGGAAGTCAGCCAGCTCGTGCCAAACCTGGGGTTCTCCTGGCCTGGCCGAGGATTCATAAACTCCCGCATCCGCTCATCTAAATCGGCCTCCTCGGGGCGAGGGATGGACCGAAACAGGCTGTGGGCCTGCACCCGTGCCTCTTCATAGGCAGGGCACTCAAATACCATGTGTGCCTCATCCTCTAGCCCACCGCATAGGCAGCACGCCCGCTGGCTGCGTCGCTGCCTCTGTCCGCCACGGCGTAGCGCCCCCGCTCTATCTGCAGCTCATGGAGCCCCATCCTGAACCTAGCTAGAGCCGTGATCCGGGCAGCACTGTTCAGCCCTGAGCTCAACAGGGCCGGTGGCTCGCTGTCGCTACCCGCCATCCACCGCATGTAGGTCAGCATCTTAAAGCCGCGCGACCACTCCTCAGGTACATCTCGCACGGTAGTGCCGCTCGGCAGCGCCGGTGTGCTTGTCGCGGCGGCCAGCCACGCCGCGGTCGCCACGTCCAGCAGGTTGGTGATGCGTACTGGTCCCTCCTGGTCCCACGCCAGGGTGTGCCCCACAGTTCCGAGGCACACCTGCAAGCGTGCCGCCCAGCACGTCCCCCCCGCTTCGGCCAGCCCCCAGCTCTCCCGCATTGCATCTTTAAGCAGGTCACCGTCAGGCCGCCCCCGCGCCTTATCCCAAAAGCGCGTCGCCTGGCGCAGCCAATCTGCCGCCAGCGGCCGCCACCCCGCCTCCCGCGCCAAAATCCCCAGTTGCTGCCCGTTGCTGCGGACTCCTAGGGACGCACGGGTAAATTGCAGAAGCACTTCCTCCAGGGTGCGCCATCCGTCGCGTGCGGCCTTAGCGCCCCTCCCACTCCTGCCTCTCTCCCACCGTCCGCCCGCCCCGGCAAACACGCCCCCCCCAGCATCCGCCATCATCGCAGGGCCCCACACCTCACACCCGTAATTTAGCACAGGCCGTACTTGCGTGTCGAACAGGTGGGCCTTAATGCCAATATTGTTAAGGCGTATCATATAGCATCTGCGAGTTAGCGCGTATCTGGTGCGCTGGCCCCTAGAGCGTCGGGTGCCCACGTCCCCCCCCACTGCCCGCCGGTGGTGAAAGAGCATGCCCAGATATGGGAACTCGTGTGTCATGGGTAGATCTGCTCCTGCAAACTTCAGCGTTACCCTCCCCCCTGCCGCCCCGACTGGGCAGAACTGGTCATTGAACACCACCCCTTCTGACTTCTTAACGTTTACTGTTAGTGCGCGCGTGCCGCAAAAGGCGTGCAGAGTATCTAGCATGCGTTGAAGCGCTTCGGGCGTCTCTGCCAGCAGCGTCAAGTCATCAGCGTACAGCAGCAGCCGTAGTAACCGCCCCGCCATCTCCACCCCATCACCCGGGAGCTCTGCGTCTAGTACTCCCTCCAATGCGTCAATAAAAAGCCCAAACAGCAGCGGTGACAGTGGGTCGCCTTGCATGACCCCCTTGTGTGAAGGAAACGCGGGTCCCACTTTCCCATCGATGCGCACACACATTGCGGTGTGTGTGCGTTTTGAGCACTGTGGGTGGATGGGTCTGGGTGTGTGCGTCGTGCACGTATGAATATGCGTTTGCCAGCCACTTGGGTTTGGGATTCATTTGATTGGGGCCTCCTCTGACTTGGACCTGGGACCTGGGATCTGGGACTTGGACCCAGTGGTCCCTGGGAAGGATTTAAGTATTATGTTTTGCCGGCTCCTGCAACTTTGACCGCTCATACCAGGCACAATACACAGCGGGTATTCATGCAATGCATGCCGTTGTGCTGCTCTCGGCAAGAGCTTTCCAACACATCGCTCCACACCCTCACCCACTAAGTGTGGGCTGGTTTTCTGGGAAATGGGAAATCCGGCTCGGAGCGGTATACGGCTCGCAGGGGAATCACTGCTTGGACCTGGGACTTGGACCTGGGACCTAGAACCTGGACTCACTGCTAAACTCCCACCCCTTGCAGATGGCACGGCACAGTTTGCACCCGGGTTTGTGCACGTCACGCGGGGGGCGCAGCACGGCGGGGGTGGGGCCATGGGCGCCGCGCACGCACACCCGTCGCAGAACTACCAGCAGCAGCAGATGCAGCCACAGCAGCAGCAGCAGCAGCGCCACCAGCAGGCGCCGCAGGCGGCGCCGCCGGTCTACATGCAGCAGCAGAACCAGCAGCAGCAGCAGGCTGGCGGTATCTACGGCCACCCCCTGAGCGGAGGTGGGTGTCTCTCTATGCATGTGGAGATGAGCACGCACACACACATAAACACACACACTTGCATGCACACATGTCTATATGCATGTGGAGACACACACACACACATACATGCATACACACACACACTTGCATGCACACATGTATGCCCACGCATACAAAAGCGCACACACGCACGCATGCATGTACATCTGCACGCACACACACACACATCCAACCATCCATCTAACCACCATACATCAAATTCGACATGAGCTACATGAGCGCTAGCCACATAAAGCCGCAATGTCTGTACTACTGCACACATACGCGCACACACACACACACACACACACGCAGGTGGCGCAGCGCACTCCACGCAAGTGTTCTCTGCTGTCGGGGGGCGTGCGGTTGCGTCTGCGCTTGTACTCCCACAGAATGCATATATGCCGCCGCCGCCGGGGACCCAGCAGGTGAGCAAGCGAGCGTGCAGGGAATGGGGGCGGGGAGCGGGGGTCAGAGGTGGGGGGGGGGCTGCTCTCAGGGGATGTTGAAGCTCTAAAAGAGGGGTTACAGTTACATGGCATTCCAGCTAAGACAACACTAGTCCTAGTGCCACCGCCATGTGAAGGACGATAGCCACCAGCCGGTTACCTGCCGTCTAGACTACCGCTCCCAAAAGAGGGGTTGGTGATTGTGAATATCAGGAGCCCCGCCTCGCTCTTGATTGTCCTCTCCATCCAAAGCTCAGCTTATGAGAGGTCCAAAGTGTGGAGGCGTGGGGCTCCCATGGTTACACTAACTTGGAGCATCCTTAGAGGCTTGGCTCAGGTTAAGGTCTGTGACAGCCTTTTACCTTCTAGCTTCTAGCTTCAACCTAGCTTCTACCCAGCCTCTACCTAGCCGGGAGGGGGGGGGGCAGTGTAGTGAAGCCTCTCCTGCATGTGTTGCGGTGTGCACCTGCTCTTGTGCTTCCAGGAAATGCGGTCATGCCACTGCCTCTAGCAAACCCGCAGGTGGGGTCCGGGGGGGGGGGGGGGTATGCATTGGTAGGAGTCGCGCCTGCTTGTGTGTTTCCGGGGAGTGCGGTGTGTGCCTGCGCTTGCGCTGCCAGAGAATGAGTACATGCCGCCGCCGCCGGGGCCTCTTCAGGTGAGCATGTGGCCAGGGCGACACCCTGCAGTCCTCCATGCGCGTGCATGTGTCCAGGGCAGAGGGCATAGGAAGGAGGGGGGGGGTGAAGAGGGGGAGGGGGGGAGGGGGGAGAGGGGAAGGGGGAGAGGGGAGGTGGGAGAGGGAGAGGGCAGGAGGGATGAGGGCAGAAGGCCTGGTGAAACGTGCCGAATTCCTTGCGTCGGCATTGAGCAAAGCATTGTGTGTGTGTGTATTTGTGATGCAACGCTTCGTCATTGAGACAGTATAAAAGCAGGCACTAAAAAGGCGCATGTTCTATGTGTTGTCTACCATGTTAAGTTCATAAGCTCTTCGCCAGGGGCTCCCGCCCTGGCGCCGCTCGATGGCGGACAACCGGGACAACTGCGCTTGGTACTGGGCGGCTGAAAATCTGGAAATTTACCCTGAGCGGCTGTGACGCACAGCGGTACTGGTGAACTGGTCCTGATGGGGCGAGGCTATGTGGCAGATGGGGCAGCGGTACGATGGAGAGCACGATGCACGATGGCGAGAATTGCGGCGAGCATGCACCCCCTCTCACAACGATCGGAACTCAAGCAGATTGCGGCTCCTAATGGTTTACTGTGCCTGGATGGAAGAGAGAGACGGATGGCGAGAAATTGAGAAACATGGGAAGCGAGGCACATGCGGCTAGGCTTTGTGAGGAGGTTGCGGCGCAGGGGTTCCCTGCCCCAAGGCGCAGATTATTAGATGGCGACGCGATCGATGCACCAGCCGTGCGGCATGGGGCGAGGCGAGGCCCCACCAGCGGGCGGGCACCATAATGGAGATGGCGGCTAAGAACGGGGAATGCGGCTACCGGGGATGAGGCTACGGGTTATGCATGCCAGAGGACGGCGGACAAGGCTAATGCGTCACGGCGCATGGGTAAAGAACGGGGAATGAGGCTACGGGAGCTGGCGGGCGCGGCGCGCGCATGGCGCGCGCGGCGCATGGGGTTGCATGGCGGCGCTCTGCGCGTGCATGCATGGAGGAGATTGCTGGCGGGCATGGAGGAGATTGCTCGCGGGCGTGGAGGAGATTGCAGGCGGCAGCATGGAAGCGGATGGCGAGAAATTGAGAAACATGGGAAGCGAGGCACATGCGGCTAGGCTTTGTGAGGAGGTTGTGGCGCAGGGGTTCCCTGCCCCAAGGCGCAGATCATAGATGGCGCAGCAATCAATACACTAGCCGTGCGGCATGGGGCGAGGCGAGGCCCCACCAGCGGGCGGGCACCATAATGGAGATGGCGGTTAAGAACGGGGAATGAGGCTACAGGGAGAGGATACGGGTTACAGATGCCAAAGGGGACGGCGGAACAAGGATCAGCCATAGGTGTCACGGGGAATGGCTAAAGAACGGGAATGAGGCGGGTGGTACGGGTGCTGGCGCGCATGGAGCGCGGCGCGGCGCATGGAGATCGCATGGCGGCGCCCATGCATGGACGAGATTGCTGGCAGGCATACAGGAGACTGATTGCGGGCACGGAGGAGATTGCTGGCGGGCATACAGGAGATTGCTGGCGGGCGTGGAGGAGATTGCTGGCGGGCATGGAGGAGATTGCTGGAGCCAATGGCGGCGGCGGGACTAGTAGTAGAACACAGGCGCACACCAACAATGCGTTGCTGTCACTACCTGGGTGGTATAGGGTGGATCTGGGGGCCCAGTGTCCTGTCTAGGTCCAGTGCGTGCGCGCGTGTGGGGGTTTACCCTCACCCCTACCAGGTAGCCAGCCAGTTTCCCACTGAAACTGAGTTTAAGGTATCGGGCGCTAGCGCCGACACCGGTCTTATACATCATTACTGGTGTCACACAGACTGTAAGATCCATCATCATCATGTGTTGTGTTGCCCATGTGTGGAGTGCCCCTCCCCCTGCCCCTGTTAAACCGACATAAAACCCGCCCCTCTGCAGACATGGGATAGCATGCCGCAGCAGCACGCCTACACCCACCCTCAATCCTGGGTTCCTGAACACAATAACGGTGACAGCCCCAGAAAGCTGGCACGCAGGCCTTTCCAGTGGTGTAGCTGGTTCGTCAGTGAGCAGTCCACATCTCCTACAACTCCGAGTAGCAAGCCCTGGAGCACAGCCCATCCCGGCACTTAACTCTTCCCAAGCAGAGGGCAGAAATGCCACCAACTCCTCATGATTCGACCCCCCCCCTCCCTCCAGGCACATGCCGGCATGCCACAGCAGCATACCATAACTTGACGTGGGTCTGGGCGGTGGTACTGGGCGGTGGTACCAGGACTACAAGGTAGTCTTCTCTGTTGAGCCGATGTTGCTGTTACTGACATACAACCCGCCCTTCTGCAGACACAGGAGGGCATGCCGCAGCAGCACACCTACATCCTCCCGGGGGGCGGCCAGCCGCATTGGATGCCAGGCATGACGGAAGCTGGGCAGGAGGCGGCGCGGCAGGAGGCACTCGTGCACGCAATGATGCAGGCACAGGTGTGTGTGTGTGTGCGTGCGTGCGTGCGCGTGTGTGTGCGTGTGTGCGTGTGAAGGGGGGGGGCAGTCCCATTGGATGCCAGGCATGACTGACGCTTGGCAGGAGACGGCGCGGCAGGGGGCACTCATGCACGCGATGATGCAGGCACAGGTGTGTGTGTGCGTGCGTGTGTGTGCGTGCGTGCGTGTGTGTGTGTGTGTGTGTGTTTGCGTGTGTGTGTGTGAGGGGGGGGGGCAGTCCCATTAGATGCCAGGCATGACGGACGCTGGGCAGGAGGCGGCGCGGCAGGAGGCACTCGTGCACGCAATGATGCAGGCACAGGTGTGTGTGTGTGTGCGTGCGTGCGTGCGCGTGTGTGTGCGTGTGTGCGTGTGAAGGGGGGGGGCAGTCCCATTGGATGCCAGGCATGACTGACGCTGGGCAGGAGACGGCGCGGCAGGGGGCACTCATGCACGCGATGATGCAGGCACAGGTGTGTGTGTGCGTGCGTGTGTGTGCGTGCGTGCGTGTGTGTGTGTGTGTGTGTGTGTGTGTTTGCGTGTGTGTGTGTGAGGGGGGGGGGCAGTCCCATTAGATGCCAGGCATGACGGACGCTGGGCAGGAGGCGGCGCGGCAGGAGGCGCTGGTGCATGCAATGATGCAGGCACAGGTGTGTGGGTGTGTGTGTGCGTGCGTGCGTGTGTGGGTGTGTGTGGGTCGATTGTATAGTCTGCTGGGTGCCTGTGCTGACATGACGGATGCTGGGCAGGGGGCACTGGTGCAAGCAATGTTGCAGGCACAGGTGTGTGTGTGTGTGTGTGTGTGGTCGATGTTACAGTCTGTTGAATGCCAGGGGTCGCATACGTTGGGCAGAATGCACTCGAACATGCAATGATGCAGACCCATGTGTGTGTGTGTGTATGTGAACCCCAAAACCTAAAACCCCAAATCCTCGGGCACACAGCGGCGATCCGCAGTCCCCCCTCCCAGCACCACCAGCCTTCCTGGGCTCCGCGGAATCGTCCCGCATTCAACCGTTAACCCCTTTGCCCTGAGAAACCCGCCATGAATGCACACACACACACACACACACGGTCTAATGCGCAATCAAACGGACTGCAAAATCGACTACACATACACAAACACACAAAAACACTCTGGCGCAGGTCGGCGGTCCACCCTCCGGGCGTCCCCAGCCCTCCTGGGCTCCGCAGAACCGCGGCTACGTGCCACAGGCAGGGCACGCGCCCCCGCATCAGGCACTGTCCCCATGGGTGGGCGGCCACCCGACGCATGCGCAGCCGCCAACAGGCGTGCAGGGTGCAGGCCTGCTTGGGCTGCCGCAGCAGCAGCAGATTCCCGGCAGCTACCACGTGGGTGGCGCGTACATGGTCCCTGCTCAGGTGTGTGTGTGTGCGTGTGTGTGTGCGTGCGTGCGCGTGTGTGTGTGTGTGTGTGTTTGCACGCATGTTTGTGGGTGGGCAGCCACCCAAGGCACGCGCAGCCGCCGACAGGCGTGCAGGGGCTGCAGGGTGCTGGCCTGCTTGGGATGCCACAGCAGCAGCAGGTTCCTGGCAGCTACCACGTGGGTGGCGCGTACGTGGTCCCTGCTCAGGTGCGTGTGTGTGCGTGTCCATGTGTGTGTGTGTGCGTGTTTGCACACATGCGTGTGTGTTGGGGGGGGGGCAGGTGGCGCACGTGTGCACACGCAGGACGCAGGTCCGCTTGTAATGCCGCCCCAGCAGCAGGATCCTAGCAGCTACCACGTGGGGGTGGGTGGTGGGGGTGCGTACTTTGTCCCTGCTCGGGTTTGTTCTTTTGGGGGGGGGGGGGGCAGGGCACATGCCGCAGCAGCAGTTTCCTGGCAGCTACCACGAGGGCGGCGCATACGTGGTCCCTGCTCAGGTGCGGTCGATTGTACAGTCTGTCGGATGCTGTTGCTGGCGTATTACACTTAGAAGACCAAGGTGTGCGGGGGGGGGGGGGGGGGGGGCGCTGGTCGGCTGCCTGGCCGCATGGCGACCTGGTCAGTGATCCCCCCCGCAAGCCGCATACCGCTCGGATTATCCCTCTCCCAGAAAACCATCCCACACTTGGTTGGAGGAGCGTGGAGGGGTGCGTTGGAAAGCTTTCATTGAGAGCAGCACGCCGGCATGCGTCGCGTGACCACCTGCTATGCATTGCGCCTGGTTTGAGTGGTCAAAGTCGCTCGAGCAGGGGGAAAAGTAATTACTAAAATCCTTCCTAGGGGTCACTGGACCTGGCTGCCTGGCTGGCTATTCGGCTGGCTGCCTGCCTGCCTGGCTGGCTGCCTATTCGGCTGGCTGGTTGGCTGGCTGGCTGTCTTGTCGGCTGACTCGTTCGCTGGCCTTTGTCCCTCCAGTCCCGCAGAGGGCAACCTACACACACACACACACACACACACACACACACACACATGCACACACACACTCAAACACACACGCACACGCCGCACGCATGCACGCACGCACGCAGGCACTGCCTCACGGCATGGACGCTGCCTGGCAGCCGCAGCCGCAGCGACGGCACCAACACCCATACCCACAGCAGCAGCTCACATGCACACACACACACACACTGCACGCACACACGCAGGCACCGCCTCTTGGCATGGATGCTGCCTGGCAGCCGCCGCAGCAGCAGCAGCAACACCCATATCCACAGCAGCAATTCAAATGCACACACACACACACTCACACACACGCACACACTCACACACATGCACACACTCAAACACACACACACACACCGCACGCACGCATGCAGGCACCGCCTCGCGACGTGGCCGCTGCCTGGCAGCCGCAGCAGCAGCGACACCAGCAACACCCATACCCACAGCAGCAGCTCACATACACACACACGCACACGCACGCACGCAGGCACCACCTCCCGGTATGGACGCTGCCTGGCAGCCGCAGCAGCAACACCCATACCCACCCACCCACACACACACACACACACTGTACGCACGCAGGCAGCGCCTCCCAGCATGGACGCTGCCTGGCAGCCGCAGCAGCAACACCCACACCCACACCAGCAACACCCCCCCACACACCCACACACACAGACACACACACACCGCACGCATGCAGACACCGCCTTTAGGCATGGATGCTGCCTGGCAGCCGCAGCAGCAGCGGCAGCAGAAACACCCATACCCACACCATCAACACCCCCCCACACACACAGACACACAGACACACACACACGCCGCACGCATGCAGACACCGCCTTTCGGCATGGGCGCTGCCTGGCAGCCGCAGCAGCAGCGGCAGCAGAAACACCCATACCCACAGCAGCAGCTCAGATGCACACACACACACATAGATACACACACACACACACACACAGTACGCACGCAGGCACCGCCTCCCGGCATGGACGCTGCCTGGCAGCCGCAGCAGCAGCGACAGCAGAAACACCCATACCCACAGCAGCAGCTCAGATGCACACACACACACACACCGCACGCACGCACGCAGGCGCCGCCTCCCGGCATGGACGCTGCCTGGCAGCCGCAGCAGCAGCGACAGCAGAAACACCCATACCCACAGCAGCAGCTCAGATGCACACACACACACATAGATACGCACACACACACACACACCGTACGCACGCAGGCACCGCCTCCCGGCATGGGCGCTGCCTGGCAGCCGCAGCAGCAGCGGCAGCAGAAACACCCATACCCACAGCAGCAGCTCAGATGCACACACACACACATAGATACACACACACACACACACACAGTACGCACGCAGGCACCGCCTCCCGGCATGGACGCTGCCTGGCAGCCGCAGCAGCAGCGACAGCAGAAACACCCATACCCACAGCAGCAGCTCAGATGCACACACACACACACATAGATACGCACACACACACACACACCGTACGCACGCAGGCACCGCCTCCCGGCATGGGCGCTGCCTGGCAGCCGCAGCAGCAGCGACAGCAGAAACACCCATACCCACAGCAGCAGCTCAGATGCACACACACACACATAGCTACACACACACACACACACACCGTACGCGCGCAGGCGCCACCGCCCGGCATGGACACTGCCTGGTAGCCGCAGCAGCGACAGCAGAAACACCCATACCCACAGCAGCAGCTCAGATGCACACACACACACACACACCGCACGCACGCACGCAGGCGCCGCCTCCCGGCATGGACGCTGCCTGGCAGCCGCAGCAGCAGCGACAGCAGCAACACCCATACCCACAGCAACAACAGCTGCTGCTGCAGCAGCACCAGCAGATGCTGCAGATGCAGCAGCCGCCCGGCCCCCCCGGCCTTGTGTCCGTGTACCAGGTGCGTTTTTTTCTCGGCGCCGTCTGCACTTTGCTTTTGTTCAGTGTTTAGGCTTTGACTGTATACATACTGTGTACCAGGTGTCGGGCTAGGATTTTGCTCTGTATTCCAGTTTTAGGTGTTGGGTTTTGTTTGTGTCTTGTCTGTGTACCAGGTTGAGGGTGTAGGGCTTGAGTACGCTTAGGGTTTGGGTTTTGACTGTGCACCAGGTGTAGGGCTTATGTCCCACCTCCACCCCCCCGGCCCCGTGACCGTGTACCAGTTTTTGTGTTAGTTTAGGGCTTAAGAGGGAGGACCCCGGCCATGCCCCCACGGGGAGGAGTCAGATCTGGGGGCCGAGTGCCCCGTCTAGGTCCAACCCCGACCCACTGGCCCCCCCACCACTAGCAGCCAGCCACCCGTCTGTATCGCTCGGACGTTGTACGCCGAGCAAGGTCGAATACGCTGCCTGTAGGTGCGTCACACACGCCTGTAAAATCCGATATCAGGAGGAGAGTGGATTTATTATACCCGGGGTACATTGTGTGCTTGTAGGACTCAAGAGCTGTTTACAGCCACCATGCTGCGTGCACGTGCTCCCCTTGCAAAACTCAGTTTGTATGGGGCAGCAATTCCCGAGGTCCCAGCCCGAGCGGCCCCTCCCCCTAGCTAGGGTTTGAGTTCACTAAGGGTTTGGGTTTTGACTGTGTACCAGGTTTAGGGTTTTGATGCACACACACACACACACACACACCTCACACACACACCGGCCTCGCGACTGTGTGCCAGGTCCACTGGGGCTTAAGGTTTAGGGGGTTGTGCTTGACTGTGTACCAGGTTTAGGGCGTATGCCCCCCCCCCCTCTGGCCTTGTGACTGTACACCATGTGCATTTTTTGTCGGCAGTGTTTGCGTTGTGTTTGGTGCTTATTATGGCGCTGCTGTGTACCTCTGCCGGTGAGTTGGGGGGGGGGGGGGGGAGCTGCCGGTCTGCTATTGCTGTTGTTGTCTGTTGTCGGTTGGCTACCATTGCTGTTGTAATTGGCTGTTGTAATGTTGCACGCAGCCATGAAACCCTCGGCAGCACTGACCAGGCACACACAGTAACAGTAACAGTAACACGGGGTTTCCAGCTAAGCAGGCTACTCTTCTACTAGAGACACCCGCCGGTACTCCAGCACACTCAAGTACTAGAGTACCGCCGGCTCCCGGCCGATAGACTACCGCTCCCGCCGGCTAGACTACCCCAAACAGCGGTCTCTGAGAGACATGTCTGGCAAGGAGCATATAGGAGAGGACCTTCCTCAGGGTTACAGTAGTGGCCTTGTGGCCAGTCAAGCCGGCAGAGCCGACTGGCGCTGACTGGAACGGTCCCCTGGCAGTGCATGGCTGTCCAGCTCTCGTTTGCATGGGGCTCAGCCGGCGCCCCATGCCTCATGCATGGCCAGGTCCCACCCTCCAGGGGTGCATGGACGACAGAGTTGTCATGGAGGCTGCCTGAAGACCTTCCAACGCCAGTCACCGGCAGACGAGCGACCCCGAGGATGAGCGCGGTGACGAACGCTGCGATTGGTGAAGCGGATGTACTCTGTGTTGCCTCGGCGGTCGCCACCGCTGAAGCCGTGATGGTAGCCCGCCTCCACGGGCAGCCATCTTGACCAATGTCCAGCATGCATTGACGGGCGCCAGCTCCTCCGCTCGTCGATCAACTCGTCAGGCACACACACAGGCACACACACACACACACAAACACGCACTTGCCCCTTCTGCCTGTGAAGTGGGATAGGCGGGGGGGGGTCTGCCGGTCTGCCAGTGCTGTTGTATTGGCCTGTCGCATGCAGCCATGAAACCCTCTGCAGCACTGACCAGGCACACACACACATACACACACAACACACAACACACACACACACACACGCCCCTGTCTACAGCCGGGGCAGCAGCCGGTGGCACCGTGGGTGCAGCAGCAGCAGCAGGGTGGCACACCACCGTGGCCGCAGGTACGCACAGAAAGGGGGAGAGCGTGGTGTGTGAGTGTGTGGGGGGGGGGAGTAGGAGCACGTATCAACAGCAGCCGCGGGGGCGTGGCATCATGGTCGCAGGTGAGCGCGGCAAGGAGAGGGAGAGAGTGTTGTTTGTGTGTGGGGGGTAAAAATATAAAAGCACCCCTCCACAGCACCTGGGTACAGCAGCAGCAGCAGCAGATGCAGCAACATAAGCAGCAGCACAAGCAGCACAAGCAACAGCAGAGGAGGAAGAAGAAGAAGCATAGCAGCAGCAGCAGCAGCAGGTGCCACTGCAGCAGGGTGGCACGCCACTATGGCCACAGGTGTGCACGGCAAGCGATGTGTTCAAGAAGCAGCCTGAATTCCGCAAGGCAGCCCTGAACACACACACGCACACACGCACACACACCATGGATGCTTCCCCTCTTCCCACCAGCCTGAAGCCCTTGCACACACACACACACACACACACACGCCAGCAAGCACAGCAGCCGCACACAGTGCAGTCTCAGATCGGACGCTTCCCCTCTGTCAACCAGCCGCTGGACTACCCGCCCCAGCTGCTGTCGCCGCAGCCTCCGGCGTCACCAGACAAGTATCCTCCCATGGGCACCCAGGTCAGCATCGGGGGGTTGTGCGTGCGTCCGACTTATAACTGACTGACAACCAACTTTGGCGTCACCAGACAAGTACCCTGCCATGGGCACCCAGGTCGGCATCGGGGGGGGGGTCATTGCCTGGGAACAACTGACTTGCAGATAACGACAACTGACAACTGACTGACTTACAGATAAAGACAACTGACAACCGACTGACTTACAAATAACGACAACTGACAACTGACTTGCGACTTGACATGTAACTGACTTGCAACAGACTTCATCTGTTGAACTGCTGGCTACAGCCCCCTCAGAAGTGTGACTGTACGGGCAAGACACGGGCTTGGGTCTAGGCGGTGACAAAAATGACTGGCCGATGTTCGCTGCTGCAAAGCCGATGTTGCTGTAACAGATACAACCAAACAATGCACGTGGCAGCACACGCAGGCACTCAGGCAGGTGCGCAAGACGCGGCAGCCGACGGGGGAAGGGGGGGCAGCTGAAGTTCAAATGCACACACAACCGACAAACTAAACCAAGCAACCAACGCACGTGCCACACTCCTCACACGCCACCGCACAACAGGCGCCCAGCCAGGCGCACAAAATGCAGCAGCCGGCAGCAGGGCAGCTGCAGTACAGCGGTACACAACCACCCATCAACGAAACCAAACAGCCAGCCAAATAACGCGCCACTCCTCACCACACCCACGCAGGCGCCCAGCCAGGCGCGCAAGACGCAGCAACAGCCGGTGGGGGGGCAGCTGCAGTACGGCGGTACGCAACACTCGCCGCAACAGCCGCCGCAACACCGGCAGCAGCCGTACGGCGTCGACACGCAGGCGCCTCGCGCGCACCCGCCCGGCTCGCGCGCGGCCTTCGGGGCCGAGTGGCTCGGCGGGGGGACGGACACGCAGGCGCAGCAGTGGCCTGACCGTCGAGGCACTGGGGAGGTGCGCACAAGCCCATGCCCCCCCCCACACACACACACACCACACACACACACACACACTCGCACGCGCACACACACACTCAAGTACACACACACAAACGCACACGTGCAGGTGGAGTGCCGAGCGCACGGCCCTCCGTCGCTGGCAGCCGGGCAGCCACCTCAGTACACACACATGCGCACACACGCTCACACACACACACGCAAACACACACACATGCCCCCACATACACACACACGTGCAGGTTGAGCGCCGAGTGCACGGCTTGCCGTCCCTGGCAGTCGGGCAGCCACCTCAGTACACACACATGCACACACACACACACGCACACACACACACACACACTTGCCCCCCCCCCTTGCGCAGGTAGAGCGCCGAGCGCACGGACCGCCGTCTCTGGCAGTCGGGCAGCCGCCTCAATACGGAAGCCCACCCCCCAATCAGTACGGAGCCCCCACAAACAGTCTGCCAGCCTCACCTGCCATTGCTGGCGGTGGCGGCGGCAGCGGCGGGCGTCGCCTTGGGAGTGGTGGTGGCGGTGGCGGCGGCTTGATTCGACCCGGGAGCGGAGGCGGTGGTGGTGGCGGCACCAGCGGCAGTGGTGGCGCTCCCGATGCTGACGGCCGCCGCACGGGCGAGCCCTCCCCGACGAATACGTACCAGGTGCGTTGGATTGTAGTGATTCGGGGTTTGGCGTTAAGGCAGTGGCGGTGGCAGTGGCGGCATCGGCGGTGGCGGTGGTGGTGCCCCCTATGCTGACGGTCGCTGCATGGGCGATCCCTCCCCGCTGACGCCGGGCCAGGTGCGTTCAGAGAGTGCCCTGCCCTCTGCATTTCGCACAAAGCCCCGCACCCTGCACACTCTCGGCATCAACTAGCAACAAGCAACTAACCGCCGAGGGTAGCAACCCTAGTAATACGCATGTCATTTAGGGCCCCCGGCCTTGGCTGTGTAGCAAGTGTGGCAGGAGGTGCCTGCCAGTCTACCTGCTGTTGTGCATGCTGTCATGCTGCTGTCATGCATGCTGTGCCGTATTGATGCTGTGGCGATGTGATGCATGCTGTGCCGTATTGGCCTGCTCCAGAAAGGGGCTAGTGGGGATGGCCCATGCCACGTCACTGACACTCCTCCTCCCCCCTGCCCTGTCAGCGCCAGGGGGAGCCGGTGGGGCAGCTGAAGTACAACACGCAACAGCAGCCGCAACAGCCGCCGCAACAGCGGCAGCAGCCCACCGAGGAGTTTGGCATCTTTGCCGAGGCACGGCGCAGCGAGGAGGGGCGGGGGCCACTGGGCGGCACAGCCATGCCCCCCCCCACGTACACACCAGCAGCGCTGGGCCCAGTGCTCGATGGTGCACGTGGCGGCTTCTCCCCGTCGGCGTATGCACCAGCAGCAGCAGGGGAGTATGGACACGGCAGCGGTGCTGCTGCGAACGCACCAGCAGCGCAGCAGCTCAACACGCAGCAGCAGCACCACCACCACCACCCAGCATCTCCGTACACGCAGCAGCCCAGCACGCAGCAGCAGCAGCAGCAGCCAAACCAACGGCAGCAGCCGCAGCCATACACACAGCCGCAGCAGCAGCAGCTCCCGACATCGCCCTACCAGCGCCCAGAGGAGCGCGTGCCCACATACGGCGACTCAGTGTCCGCAATCAGCATCCCCCTACAGCAGCAGCAGCAGCAGCAGCAGCGGGTTGGGGGCGTGGCAGGCGGCTCCTATGAGATCCCACCCAGCGACGGAGGCGGTGCCCCTGCTGGGGGCTACGGCCTGCAGGCGGATGCTGCGCGTACGGGCGGAGGCGCCCACAGCTCAAGGCTGGGCGTCGGCAGCGGGGGCGGGGGCGGTGGCCAGCCGTCTTACGGCCTGTCGGCTGAGGCGGCGCGGCCTGCTGCGGCTGCGTCATCTGCGTTTGGGGGCTTCAGCAGCAGCAGCGGCGGCACCGCCGCCGCCACCGGTGCGGCCGGTGGCGCTCCAGCCAGGCCCGCATCATCTTTGTCGGTGCCACCATCGTACGGCCTGCAGGCAGAGGCGGCCAGGCCGGCGGCCGGCGCTGGCTCTAGCTCTGGCCTCAGTGCAGCATCCAGGTCCACGTCGCCGGCGCCGTCTGCGTACGGCCCTCAAGCCGCCACTGCTGGCACCGCTCCTGTTGCTAAAGCAGGGTCTGGCCCCGGAGGCCTGCTGCTGAAGCCGGCCAGCCGCACGCCGCGCTTCGCCGATGACGATGACGACAACTTTTGATGCCACGCGCGGGAGCGGCTAAGCTCAATGGGAGCAGAAGTGCTGACTTACGGGCTGTTGAGTTAACGGGAAGCTCTTGCGATCCTCCGGGAGGGCGAGCATTTGGGGGGCAAACTTGGCCGTCGGGGGAGCAAGGGAGGGGGGGGTGCGGGCAGGGGAGGGGGGGCGGCTGGTATGTAGCGCCGGCGGTTGTAACAATCACTGTACCCCCATGTGTGTTCAGATGCCTCTAGGAGGACATCGGGGCGTGAGTTCAGGCCAAAACTACACGTCTAGGGGAGCTCTCCTAGTAGAGCCCGCAAGGCCACACAGCGCGCTAGCCTACCAAGAAGTCAGAAGTAGGAGGTTGCCCTCCGAGGAGTCCTCCTCCCCCCCCCCCCCCCCCGCCACTACAAAAGCGCCATCTAGGGATCACGGGGGATGTCGGGGTCACGGTGTTGGTTTCGTGTCGGCTGGCTCAAGCTCTCCTCTGTCTTGTGCCTCTCTTGTTTTTCACTGCAGCGCCAAGTCACTGCGCGTCTATCGCAATCCGCATGAAGTGAGGCGCGCTTGGTGCTGCCTCGTACACTTCTGGCGGGGAGTGTGGCCCCTGCAGCAGCACCGGCTACAGGGCTGGCGGCTTGGAAATCAGCATGACAGGCAGCCAGAGTACGCAGTGCGCGTGCTGCTGCTTTCTGGAGCATTGCTTAAGTGGGGCTAATCACTGCAGTTCTGCCAGAGTCAGGCCCCAGCGCCAGTACCAGCGACCGACCATGCTAGCTGCAGGTCTTGCACCTGGCCATGCAAAATTCGGTAACAGTTGTGCAGATTGAGCTCGCGGAGCCTTGGACATGCCTTGAGCGGAGCCAGACTGACAACCTCAGAGTTGTGAGCCATTCACAGCTCCTCGAGATGGCTGCACGCCCCTAGAGGCAACAGGTCTGCCACGTTGACCCACGCGAGCCCGCATGCACCTGAGCTGAATGCAGCTGCGGACGGCGTCGATGGAGTTAATGCCGCCACAGCTGCTTACGTTGATCATTTGGAGCGATGCAGCCAGGCCGCTGCTGAGCGTCGGCAGGGGGTCAAATGCAGAGGGCAGTCCTTGCGCCCACGGGGCCTGCGAACGCAGCGCCGTGCGGCATGCTCACAGGACGCGCACAGCATGATCTGTAGCAGATCGAGCGCATAGCATGCACGGGAGTGGCGACGGCGCGCGCATGCGACGGGAAGGTGGGTGGGCTTGCATGATGCAGCACGAAGGCACATGCACGCATGGGGCGGGGTGCCATGCGTGCGATCGCACCCCCACCTCGCGGATGATGAGGCTGATCACGCCAGCCAGCAACGCCGTGCTGAGCGGGCGCAGGTTAGACGCGACGGGGGCTGGCCACGTTCAGCAGTGTCAGATCTCGTAGACCGGTGCATCGTGCCATGCTGGCGAGTGCGTGGCTGAGCTGACCAAAAGAGCCGTCCTCCTCGGCGATCATGAGGTCAGGAGCAGGTTGGAGAGTCTCCATGGACAGCGTGAACACAGGGTCGAATGGAGTGACGTGGGGCGTCGAGGGGTATGATGAGCCACACCTTGAAGTCTGGGGGGTGCGAGTGAGTTTGAGGCATGAACTCCAGATTCTCTGATTTCCGGCCCGCCGACTCCCCAATCTACCTAGAGTACCGCCAACATCGACACGTGTGTTGCTGTCATCCCCCCGCCGAGCTGTCATCAGCGCCAGCGCTAGCTATAGGCGTGATTTCGCCACTGACCGTCTTGGCACTGAACACGCTGGCCGGTTTTGTCACACCACCGGCAGCTGTCGTGTTGTGGTGCGCGCAGGAGGTGGCTCACGAAGATTTCGGCTTTGCAGAGGGGTAGGTTGGAAGGCGGGAAGGGTTGGCACTCGTGGTCACGCTGCAAGCGCTGCCAGCAGCGCGCCAGCAGCGGCGCCCACAGCAGCCGTCGTGTTGCGGTGCGCGCAGTCCATCAGACGGCACACGAAAAAGATGAAGATGGTTTTACATAGGGAAAGCGGGTTGGATTCAATCGAAGGCGGATTGGATGGCTCGCGTGTGGTTACGCTACCAGCGCTGCCAGCAGCACACCAGCAGCAGCGCCCACAGCAGCCGTCGTGTTGCGGTGCGCGCAATCCATCAGACGGCACACAAAGAAGATGGGGATGGCTGCGCCGAGGGAAAGGAAGAATCCGACGCCGAGGGCGCCCAGCCTGCGTGGGTCGGAGGAAGGGGGCAGGGTGAGTAGCATGATGGTGATAGTGTGTCGTGGTGGTGTGGTTATGGCGAAGGAGGTGGTGGTGTGTGAGGATCAGAATGGTGGAGTTGGTGTGAGGAGCAGCATGATGGTGGTGGTGATGGCGGCAGTGGTGTGTGTGTTGGAGTAGCAGCATGATGCGGGGAGCAAAGTTGGAGGGAGCATGAGGGGGCTGGCTCAGATTGAGTTGAACTCCTGGACCCTCTACTAACCACCCAGCTAGGAGGGTGTTTGTAAGGGCAGCAGCATGGTGCGGGTGGCCGAGGTGGAGGGAGCATGAGGGGGCTGGCTTCTAAAGAGATCAAATTACTGCAAGCCAGCCTCCCCAGCCGGGCACCCACATCACGTCAAAGCACTGGTCGTCTGGCAGCTGCATGCGCACGCACAACGCGTTGGCAACCTCCATGAGGCCGGCGTTGATGACCTGCAGTCAGTTGTGCAGTCGCTGTGTCAGTTGTGCAGTCCGTTGTGCAGTCAGTTGTGTCAGTTGCGCAGTCCGTTGTGCAGTCAGTCGTGTCAGTTGTGTGGGAGTGCGTGTGTCACAGCGCGTGATTAACCTCAATAAGGCCGGCGTTGATGACCTGCGGTCAGTTGTGAAGTTAGCTGTGTCAGTTTTGCAGACAGTTATGCAGACCTTCAGTTGTGTGGGGTGCGTGTGTGGCACGACACAGCGCGTCGGCAACCATGAGGCTGGCGTTGACGACCTGCAGTCAGTTGTGCAGTCAGTTGTGTCAGTTGGGCAGTCAGTTGTGTCAGTTGCGCAGTCAGCTGTGTCAGTTGTGCAGTCAATTGTGCAGTCAGTTGTGAATTCAGTTGTGTCAGTTGAGCAGTCAGATGTGCGGTCAGTTGTGTCATTTGTGTGGGAGTGTGTGTGTGTCACAGCACACAACGCGTCGGCAAACTCCATGCCGCTGGCGCTGATGCCCTGCAGTCAGTTGTGCAGTCAGTTGTGTCAGTTGCGCAGTCAGCTGTGTGCACTCAGCTGTGTCAGTTGAGCAGTCAGCTGTGTCAGTTGCGCAGTCAGTTGTGCAGTCAGTCGTGTCAGTTGCGCAGTCAGCTGTGTAAGTTGTGTGGGGGTGCGTGTGTTACTAACAGTCAGTTGTGCAGTCGGTTGTGCAGTCGGTTGTGTCAGTTGTGTGGGAGTGCATGTGTCACAGCACGCAGCACGTGAGCAACCTCCATGCCGCGGGTGCTGATGACCTGTGCGCGAGGGCACATGCACTTAACGTGGCACGAGTGCCCGCCTGCACTGTGTGTGCGTGTGTGTTGCGCAAGGGGGGGAGGGAGGCACACGCGCACACACACACGCACACCACACACACACACCACACACACTCACCAGTGGGGCCAGCAGACCCAGCACCGCGGGACACAGGAGGCAGAACCAGAGCGGGGGAGCAGCAGCAAAGGCAGCGGGCACAGCGGCCGCGGCTGCTACCGCCAGCAGCTGCAGCGCCGCTTCTACGCGTGTGTGTGTGGGGGTGGGAGGAGGGGTGTGTGTGGGGTGTGTGTGGGGTGTGTGTGGGGTGGGTGGGGGTGCGTGTGCATGTGCATGTGTGTGTGTGTGTGCGTGTGTGCGTGTGCGCGCGTGTGTGCATGCGAGTGCACGTGTTTGAGGGAGACAGTTAAGAGACACAGAGAGAGAAAGAGAGATAAGGAGAGAAGGAGAGCGGGAGGGAGAGACACAGAGAGGGGGGAGGGGAGAGGGAGGGAGAGAGGAAGGGAGGCAAAGATAAGAGAAGGAAGAGGGGACAGGGAGGCAGTCGCACGTACCCGCGCCCCCGCCCCCGCTCGCCACGTGCGCGCCGCCCTCGCGCACAGCTCTCTCCAGACCGCCAAACAGGTGTCGGCCCGCGGCGCCGGCCACGACCGACGCGCGCTGCCCCGGTTCCTCGCCCTCATTAACGTCCTTCTCCCCACCCTCCTCAGCCTTTCGCCCGCCTCTGACGCTGTCGCCGCCCATGCCGCTGCCGCCGGCGCGCTGCCCCGGGCCCTCGCCCTCCCCAACCGCCTCCTCCCGGCCCTTCTCCGCCTCGCGCGCGCCTTCGACGCTGACGCCGCCCCTGCCGCTGCCGCGAACACTGCCGCCGAAACTGCCTCGGACGCTGCTTCCGACCTCGTCGCCCGCCCACTCCCCGCCCTCCTCAGCCGCGCGCGCGCCCCTGCCGCTGCCGCCAACACTGTCGCCGGTGCTGCCGCCAACATTGACACCAAATTTGCCGCCGCCAACACCGCCGGCGGCGCTGCCGCCACCCCAGCTGCCGCTGCCCCCGCGCCGCCACACGCTTTTGTCGAGCAGCAGCTCCCCGCTGGAGGCGTCGTACACAGCGTACGGACGGCGCCCGCCTGCGCATGGGATGTAAAGGATGAGAGGCGATCCTGGACGCAATGTAAACAAGTGGCAATCGCCGAGCAGCAACTGTTTTGGGGCAAACCCGCCGGGGGGCCACGCACGACAAGAAATCTGCCGATGCCAGCTTGACTGGGTGGAGGTACCCCCCCCCCTCTCCCCCCCCCGATGCTGCCTAATTGCTGCCTACTTGCTGTAGTCCTTGAGTACACCGCATCCCTCGACCCATCCCAAACAAGCAAGCGCACCGGAGGCCACGTACGGCGAGAAATCCGTAAATGCCAGCGTCATAGGGTGGAGGCACCGGCGGAGCGCGGCCTCCAGCCCGGCGGCAGCCGCGTTTAGGGGCGACACCGCACATTTCGACCCGTCCCTACAAGCAACCCAAACACGCGAACGCACCGGGGGCCACATGCGGCGAGAAATCCTCAAACTCCACCGTCATCGGGTTGAGGCGCCGGCCGAGCGCGGCCTCCGGCCCATCGGGTCTTGCGAAACCACACCCACGCAAACCGTTCCAACAAGCAACCCAAACATCCACCCATGAAAACAAGCAACCCAAACACGCAAACGCACCGGGGGCCACATGCAGCGAGAAATCCGAAAACACCAGCGTAATCAGATGGAGACACCAGCGTCATCAGATGGTGACACCATCGTCATCAGATGGAAACAGATGGCCAAGCGCGGCCTCTAGCCCAGTGGCAGCCTACTTGCTGCCCACTTGCTGTAGTCCTTGCGACACCACACATTTCGACCCATACCGACAAGCAACCCAAACACGCAAGCGCACCAGGAGCCACGTACGACAAGACATCCGCAAACGCCACCGTCATCGGGTGGGGGCGCCGGCTGCTTCCTATTTGCTGCCTGCTGCCTACTTGCTGCAGTCCGTGTGACGCCTCATCCCCCAACCCATCCCAACAAGCGAAACGCACCGGGGGCCACGTCCGGCGAGAAATCCGCAAACGCCAGTCTCACCGGGTGGAGGCGCCAGCTGCTTCCTATTTGCTGCCTGCTGCCTCCTTGCTGCAGTCCGTGTGACACCGCATCCCTCGACCCATCCCAAACCAGCAAGCGCACCGGGAGCAACGTGCGGCGAGAAATCCGCAACCGCCACCGTCATCGGGTGGAGGCGCCGGCCGAGCGCGGTCTCCAGCCTGGCAGCAGCCGCGTTGAGGGCCGACACCGCGCTGGGCGACAGCAGTAGGCCAAGGTCGTTGCTGGTGGCGGGCGCACGCACACCGTCGCCAGGGAGTGCATCGTCGTCGGTGTCAGCGGCGGTGGTGCCCGGAGACACGGTCAGGAAGGCCTGGTCGTCGGCGCGCCTGCGGGTAGGTGGAGACACAGATTTGTGCGCTCTCCAGGCACCAGCCAGTGATTTTCTTTTTCATGGATTTCAATTGATTATTCGGAGCCATTTGACTGAACATCCGGCTCCATGGCTACCAGATCTGGCTCCAAATCCCGAAAAGGAAATCGCTGGCACCAGCCCTGGGGGCGAGCGGTCCTAGGCGGTCCTGAGCGGTCAAGATGGACAAGGACCGTCCGTGCTCGAGTGCATGCGATATTTGCGGCCAATGCTGCGTGTTTGCGTTTGGCGCGGACGCAGACGTACCTCCCCTGCGCACACCGACACGCCACTGTCTCTCGCACGCACCGTACCGGCGCGGCAACGTGCGTGCACACGCACACGTGTGCAACAAATATGGTTCTCTCTCTCCTGTCTCTCTCCCTCCCTCCCTCCCTCCCTCTCTCTCTCACTCTCTCTCTCTTTCGCACACACACACACACACACACACCGTGTCGGCGCGGCTCCCCGTGTGCACACCACCGCCACAAAAGCGCGTACGCCGCGAATCTCTGGGGAGAGCAGGAACTGGCGGGCGTTCATGTCATCGTTGTGCAGGTACACCTAGGGTGTTGTGGGTGTAGGGCGGGGAGGTGGGGGCTGTCTGGCGGCTCAGGTTTGGGGTTTGTTGTTCGGGTTTGGCTGGTATCGCTGCAGAGCGCAGGCATTGCCGAGCGGTCATGGAGTATTGTGGGTGTAGGAGAGGGGAGGGGGATGGGAGAGGGGAGAGGGGGGGGGGGTGTTTGAGGGCCCAAGTGGGGGCTTGGGGGTTGAGGGCTTGGGTTGGGCTGGCTGGTGTCGCGTCCACAGCCCCTGCCCTGCACGCGCACATGCACGTGCAGGAGCACGCGCACGCGCACACGCACGCGCACATACACACGCACGCACGCATGCACGCACCAGGGGTTTCCTTCCCGATCGGAAAACAAAAACAAGCTTTTTTTCCTTCCGGAAAGCGTTCTGGAAAAAAACGATGTGCACAGGCAGGTGCAGAGGCGATTTGTTTGGGGGAATGTGTGAAATCGTCGATTTTCGCACTTTTCGAAACAATTATTCTGCAGCCCGAAAGCCCGACGTGATCGGGAAACTCTCTTCGAGGAAAACGCAAGGAAGAATGACCCCAAGGAAACCCCTGGCACGCTCGCACGCACATACACACTCATACACACACACGCACACACACACGCCGCGTGCAGACGTGTGTGTGTGTGTGTGTGAGGCGTGCGTGTGAGTGCCACAGCGCCCCCCTCACCAGTGCGCCGCTGGTGCCGAGCTCCTGCAGCAGCTGGCTGCCATCCTCCAGCTCCTGTACAGGTGCGCATGCATGCACCACCCATCAACCCACTCTCCCATCGGGGAGCAACGAGGGTGCTCAGCTGACTGCAGCCTGTGACATGGATTGCATTGCATGCCTCACCGCATGAGAGCTTTGCGGCGTGCGCCGCCCCAGCAGCGTGCGGATGTCGTATAGCCCTGCTGAGTGCTGGGTAGCAGCCAGCATGGCGAGCAGCGCGAGCGACGTGGCAGCGAAGGCCAAAAGTCTGAGCGTGCATCCCCGTGTCTCTTGCCCTCGGGTGGACGTGTCATCTCCAACACCTGGGAGGGCCTCGTACCGTAGCATGGTCGACTGGAGGCTGCAATAATTTGAGTGCTAGGGCTTTCACCTCACACCTGGGCCCCCCACACTCTGCGCTCGATTTCAAACACCCAAATCGCCAGGTATGGCACGACCTGCACGACCTGCACGACCTGCACGACCTGCACAGCCCATCATGTCCCCTGGGGACTCCTTCTTATCAGCCGCCCGGCGCGCCGCCAGGCCCGCCGCGATCCCGCGCCCAGCGCCAGCCGCGCCGAGGCCGCGGGTCGCTTTCACGTTGACGCCCGATGGCGCCGCACAGATTGCCGCGTACGAGAGCCTGGCGGCTATCTCGGGTGGCTCGGTCACCTTCTCCCTCCGCACCTCACGCACCACCACAGGCGCGTCCTTCGACTCACCCGAGCCGGAGCTCTTCAAAGGGGCCTACGTCCTCGCTCTGCGCGGGGCCCTCGAGGCTCTCCCCGCAGCCACCATCGCGGAGGGTGGTGTGACCATCGATGAGATGCTTGAGGTCGTCGACGGCCGCCCCACCTCGGTCCGCGGTGGCGTCGACCGAACGAACAAGGGCGAGAGCGCCTTTCTCTGGTTCCGGCTCAGCTGCCCGGGGATAGTGGCGTAAGCGCTGAAGGCGCATGTGCTGGGGCCCCTGGGGGGGTCCCTGAACCTACCCTCCATGGGCGCATGGGCACACGCCATGCTCTGCATGGGCAACCAGCCAAACGAGCCTGTGATGCTCCTCGCCTTCATGTCGGACGGGGCCCGCCCCCTGAACTCCGATGCCCTGAACTCAACGGGCTTCTACGAAGCCATGAAGCCCGCGCTCAAGGGGCTCGTCTGGGTGTCGCCGTGCGACTATCCCTGTGCCGCTTACCCCCAGCCGATCCCCAAGCCCCCCCCCCCCAGGTGGTGCCTTCGTGTACGGCGCAGACCAGATCTCTCTGGACGCGGCTGGCGCCATCCCCCGCCAGACGGTCTACGTCGCCCTCGTGGAGGGCAGCCGTCAAGACCACACGGTCGTGACCAACATGCATGCGGCCGGCGGGGCGCTGTACCCAACTGGGGCCCCTCCCCTGAGCCCGCCCACCGCCACCTTTACCGTCGCCTGCCTCATCAAGTCCCTGCAGCTGCACCCACGCGCTGTCCCCGAGCCGCGGCTCCCCGCAGGCAGCCCCGCGTCGCCGTCCTTCAAGTCCGTCGTCGAGGGGCGCGCGGACCGCTCGTGCGTTCTGGGCACGCCCGAGGGCACCGCCGATTCGGCACCCCCGCCCGCAGACGTCAACGACACAGGCGCCCTCAACGCCGCCGCTGCTGCTGGCTCCTCTGCCGTCGATGTCGACGCCACTGCCGCCGGCTCCCCTACCGTCGTCGCCGCTGGCCACGCCGCCGCTGACGACACAGGCGCCACCCACGCAGCCGGCGCTGGCGCCGCTGCCGCCAGCTCCTCTGCCGTCGACGCCGCCGTTGCCGCCGTCTCCCCCACCATCGTCGCCGCTGGCAATGCCGCCGCTGCCGCCTCGTTCGTCGCGGACCTCTCTCAGTTCCCCGAGCTGCCCGCAGGCGGGCCGCCACCGCCACCTTTCCCGCCCCCGCCGCCGCTGTCGGGCCCCCCCGGTGGCACCGCCCCCTCCCCAGCTGCTCCCCCCACCGCAGGCCAGACCAAGGCGCGGGGCCGCTCCGGATCCCAGACCTCCAGCCCTGCAGCGGGCCACGGTGCCAAGGCCGCACGCACGTCCGCGGCGGCCGAAATGGGGGTCGAGAACCCCCCGCCTGCCGCCGTCCCGGTGCTGGGACAGGCGATGGACTTGGACGCGGCCGTTGGCCCAGTGCCTACGGCTGGAGTGGTAACATCGCAGACCACCTCCGATGGGGTACCCTGGGGTCACGGCGCTGGCGTCCCCCTCGGACTCCCCCTTAACCCTTTCGAATGAGGAAGGCCCGACGACCCTGCCCCCCAGGTGGCTCCTTCACACCGGGGCTTTTGCGCATCGGAACCTACAATCTCGGCGGTCGCGCGGGGCTGCTGGGAACCCCTGTCGACCCAGGCGGCCCCAAGCTCCAAGCCCAGTTGCAACTGTGGCGTGACCGCCTTGATCTTGACGTTGTCTGCCTGCAGGAGACATGGCTGCGCTCCACAGACATGGAGCGCCGGCTAACCACCCACATCGCCGCAGGTGGCTACGATGCCTACTGGGCACTGGCTTCCGCGGACGACCGCGCTGGCGGAGTTGCCATCCTCGTGCGATCCTCGCTGATCCACTCGAGGCAGCTGAAGGTCGCTAACGCCCGCCGCCCGCACAAAACCAAGCCCAGACCCACACGCTCGCCCCTCAGGCCGCGTCCTCGCCATGGACCTGGCGTGGGGGGGTCTTTCCCTGCTCTTGGTCAACTGCTACCTACCGGCGGCCTCGGCCGCCGCCCGGACCAGCATGCTTACCAACTGCCTCCAGCACCTGCTGGTATCCACCCGTAGGGAGGCCGTCGTCGTCGGCGATTTCAATTGCACCAACGAGTGGACCGTCGACCGTGCGGTGATCACCAAGCGCAAGCCGCCACCGGCGGCGACACGCTCCTCGGACCGCGTCCGGATGCGCGGACCACCCCGCCCTGATCCCGCCACGGATGGCCCGAGCGCGGGCGCGGGGGGGCCCAGACCACCACCCCCCCACACAGGCGGGCCCAACCGTCGGGAAGAGGAGCGCACCGCCCTGGTCATGCAGCGCTTGTGCGACGAACGCCACCTCCGGGACGCGTTCCGACACCTGCACCCAGACCGGCGGTCCTTCACGTTCTTCCACACCAATGCCGCGTCGCGACTGGATCGTATCTATGTGACTGACCCCCTCATCCCCTACATGCACCGCTGCGCCCCGCACGCAGCGACACTCTGACCACCGGCCCGTCGTGCTTTCGCTACGCCGCCGCACGATCTCAAACACTGGCCCTGGCCGCAGGATCGCCCGACTGCGTTTCAAGGTCAATGCCGAGCTGACGCTGTCGTTCCGCACATGGCTGCAGGGGCGCCTTTCGGTGGCCCCAACGGCAGATCCCCACGCCCTGCTGGCTTGGTGGCCAGTTTTTAAACTGACCTCGACGCCAAGATCGCAGAGCTCAACGCCCACCTGCGTCTGATCAACGCTGGCGGGACGGGCACGCGGGCAGCCGCGGAGGCTGCCCTCAGGCTGCCCTCAGGCTGCCCTCAGGCTGCTATCACCGCGGCCGAGACTGAGAGCTCCATCAGGACTCTCAATGCTGTCATCGACGCTCGGCGGCGGTTCACCGCCGCATGAAGAGCTGAAACCGCGAGGGAGGCCGACCAGAGGAAGATCGCGTGGCTCCGAGCGAGCGAGCGCCCCAGCCCCCACCTCACTAAACTGCTGACCCCCCCACGTTCTGCCTCCCCCGTAGCGTCCCTGCGGTGCCCGCGTGGAGGGGGGATCGTCACAGAAGGCCGGTGCATGGCTGACGTGACGGCCGCCTACTGGGCGGGCGTCGCGGCGGCTCCGCCGCCCGCTGCTGTGGAGGAGCGCCAGGTGATGGATGCCGTCCGTCTGCACGCAACGCCCCTGCCGCCTGAGCTGGCGGCGATGGCCGGCTCCCCCACTGTCTCCACCGCCTCGGTCAAACGTGCGGCCAAGAAGACCCAGCCAGGCAAGGCCCCCGGGCCGGACGGCCTGCCGGCGCAGCTCTGGTCGTCTTTGCAGCCGGAGCTCGCCCCCGTGCTGGCGTCCCTCTACACCGCCATCGGCACGACCGGCCAGTCCCCCTCCGGCTACCTTGACGGCGTCATCCGGTGCCTCCCCAAGCCCGGTGACGCGGCCGACCCAGCAAACTACAGGCCAATCACCCTCCTCAACACTGACTACCAGTTGATGGGCAAGGTGCTGGCGGCGAGGCTGGCGCCGCTGCTTGCCCGCTCCACCCCCCCCCCGAGCAGACGGCGTTCCTCCCGGGGCGCCTCATCGGCGACAACCTCGCCATGCTCCAGCTCCTCCCCGACTGGCTGCGCTTGTGTGGGGAGCGGCACGGCCTGCCCGCAGCAGCGACGCTCGCATGCCTTGACTTCAGGAAGGCCTACGACACCGTCTCACGCCCCTTCCTCCTGACTGTCATGGAGGCGGTGGGCGCCGGCCCAGGCCTCATCGGCTGGGCCAAAACGGTTCTGTTGGACACCAGAGCAGCGGCAATGGTCAACGGCTTCACGTCGGCAGCGTATCGCTCCCATGCCGGTGTGCGGCAGGGGTGCCCGCTCGCCCCCGTCCTCTACCTGTTCATCGCCTGGGCCCTCAATGCCTGGCTACGCACGTGCCCCGTGGTGGGCCTGGCGTGTTGTCAAAGGTGTGTGCCACCCAGAACGCGACTGCCAGGAGCTGACGCGTGTTGTTGCGGAGCTCGACTGCGGCGTGGCGGGGTGGGAGTGTGCGTGCGTGTGTGTGTGTGGGGGGGGGGTTCAGGGGGGGGGTAGGGTGGATGCGGATCCCCCCTGCCATCTGAGGACATGCTGCTCCAGGGGGGGCTCAACCCAAGTTGTGATGTGGGGATTCAACCCAACCCAAGGTCTAAGTTGTAAGGGGGGGAGATTGCAAGGGGTGAGGGTCAACCCAAGTTGCAGTGCCAGGGAGAACTTCTTCCTTGAAGGAACACGCAACACGTAACACGCAACACGCAACACTGTGCATGCACCCACTGACTCACTGCCACTGGGGGTGAGGGTCCCGTTGGCGTTGATATAGTCGAGGGCGGGTAGGTCCATCCAGAGGGAGAAGCCTTTGGTGGTGCCCACAACCTGCGGGCGCATGCGCAAAAATGCGAGCCTCAGCCACGCTCGAATTGTTTTTACATAGTAGACTAGCACTTGAAAACCAAAGGACCGGCGTCGCATCGCTGTGTCTCTTCAAGAGAGAGAGTGATGCAGAGATCTAAATCAGAGGGAATCCTTCCGGGTTACTCTCGCCACAGCGCGAGCATGCGGCACCACCCACCTCGTGCGGCGCCCCGTATCCCCATGTGTCGATGTTACTGAGCAAGATGTTGCGAGTCGCGAGGGGGTTGGAGCCAGGTGGGGAGGGTGGAGGGCTTGGGGGTGATGAAGGGATGGCCGCCGTGACTGCATGCACAGACGGCGTGGCAGCTGCCGACAACAGAGCCAGAAGCACAATGCCACGTGTTGCCATGACGTGCGTGGTCCTTGTCGACCTGCGAGCGGAGGTTGCGGCAGGCCGTGTTGCGGGTGGGACTGACTGCGCCACGCAGCAGCTGGGCAGCGTGGCGCAGTTGCCTCTCCATAGGTAGGCATCCCCCTGTGGGGAGCATGCCCTCTGGGAGCATTCCCCTGGGGGATAATCCAATCGAGCCGCCAGTGGGGGATGTTGCTGTGTGCCACGCCGTGGTTCGCCGTGGTTGCACACGGTTTGGCGTGGTGGCACGCAGATATCAGCGAGCAGCGGCCAACGTGCGATCAAGCGAGCACCTCGCACGTGCGCTCGTGCATGGGCGGGGGTACAACTAGCGACGCCGTGCATGGGAGTGACACTCACCACCGAGGAGAGCAGGAGTCGGGACCGATGATGGGGGAGGATAGACGCGTGGAACAGTTCCACGGTTGTCAGAGAGCGCTCGAAGTCGCTACCACGGTGGTAGCGCTCGAAGTCACTACCACGGTCGTAGAGTGACTTGGGTCCGACCCTGAAACAAGTGGTGTGCGACGCGTCAAACCAGGTCCCCCCTACACCCCAGCAACCCAACCCCCCGGGGCACATATGTTTGCAGAGAACCCCCTGGAGTCATTCCCGCCTGTTGACGGCCTCATCGCAGTAACGAGCGAGACAACTGTCACACTAGTGTGGAGGTGTTGAAACGTGTTAATTCAACCCGGGTGTTGAATCAACACGTCGACCCTGTTGAACGCCAGTCGCATCAACTCCGTGGTGATTCAACTCGCATTCAACAGCGTTTCAACTGCATTCAGCCGCGATTCGACAAGAGCAAGGACTGACGTCACCCCCCAACTGGTTGCAACCAACCCTCCCACCCTGCTAAGAGGTGGTGTTGCAGATGCTCCGCGTCTCCTATGCATTGCAAGGAGTCAAGTGGAGTGGGGTCCAGCAGAGGCTGTTTCTACCATTGCCGAGACAGAGGTGTGTGCGGAGGCAAGCACGCCAGGTTTGCAACAGTGTGGGGGGGGGGCGCCGGGAGGTATTGGGCGCCAATGGCTCCCGCTTGATCCTGCTTGAACCCGCTTGATTAAGGCTCGTCGGGCTGGTCTGTTTGAATCAAGCGGACTTCAAGCGGGGTCAAGCGGACCAGATCGGGCACTTGATTCAAGGGTCTGTCAAGCGGGCGTTTCCGGTGGGTGGCTTGTCAGTTTCTGAACGCCCCTGTTGCGTTCCCCAGGCCTTCCCCTGTAAGCGGAAGCACAGATTGGCGGTACACGGGGCTGCTGTGCAACAGGGGTGGCTTGCGAGTGCGTAGAGAGTGTGAGAGACTCGCAGCGCCTGGCAGCGCCTGTGTAGCATACTCGCCTTACTTGTATGTACTACTTGTACATTATATGGGGCAACTGTTACAACTAGTTTTTTTGTCCTGTTGTCACATTGGTTTCGGTGCAGCGTCTGGCAGCGTCTGGCAGCGTCTGCCTCCTGCGCCCCCCTCAGCGCACTCGACTCGGCACAACTTTGCACGGATACGATACATATACCTTGAATGCCACGGCAGCGTATTGCCTCGCAACAAAGCCATGACACTGTGAGTGTAGAGTGTATCGCCGGGTAACACTATAGGGGGCTGTGGTAGGGTGGGCGGTATCTACGGAATCTCGACTGTGGACTGCCGAGTGCTGAAAGAGGTGTTAGCAGTTCGCTTGTTTCCCCGCACTCCCCCAACCACGTGGAGAGTGCGGGGAGCCATGATTCTTCCTCCATACCTGTCGTCGTCGTCGTTTGCATAATACAACGGGGGCGCCTAGACACTGAGTAAAAACACAGACCCAAAGCTACTTCTACAGCCAGCGAGGCGCACATCAAACCCCCCAGCACACTCCCCCGTCGTGACGAACCGCAAAGAAATACCACCCACACGGTTCTGAGAGCCAGGTGCGGGATTGCGAGCCCATGTCCACACTCGACAAAACACTGAGGCGGCACGCCCCTAACTCGTTCCCACCTCAACTCCTCCGCCACCCCCGGGGTCCCACACGGCCCGGGGTGCCTCAGCACCATCCTTCTCCCTCCCCCTGAAAAAGGTAGCATTGCCCCCCGCTGGAGGGTTGCGTTTGCATAAGCGGGTCCTGCAAAGGGGCAAAACCTGTACCAGAAAAAGTCAGGGACCCTCAAGCCAGAAAACACCCCGGTCTGCCTGGAAAACCCCGGGGAGTACACACATATAGTTAGGCTCCTCCCCACACAAAGCACTGGACATGGTTGGACACTCGCATATCCCGCCAATTCGGCAGGAAGCACCGCCGCACACCCCGGAGGATGTGGGCAGTTAAGGACAGACCCCCCTCTTGCAGGAGGGAGCGCGGCCAAGACGTGGCTCAAAAGAGGATGAAAAGCCGGGCCGCAACCTCTAACGTTCAAGGGGATTTCTAACTGGGATTTCAACCAGCACACAGGACTTGAAACCTGCCACCCTTAACCTGGCTCTGGGCACATGCCCACCCCTTTGAGTTGCACCGAGCACGACTTTGAGCTTGTCGCAGGCCCCCCCCTCTTGGGGGGAGGCACAGAAGGACTCGGTGAGGGGCACATCCTAACTGAAATTAGTTAGGGGAAAACGGAAAGACAGGAGGGACAGGACCGGGGGGGGCATGTGCCCACCCCCCTCTGAACAGGCCGGGCCTGCACCAACAAAAGCATAAAAAGTATAGGGCGGGCGAGAACTGGGCCAGGTATCCCGGCCCACCCGCGGGAGGGCAGGGGTGGGGAGGGGGGAAGGGGGGGGAGGCTCACCATGCTACAGGGGCCGCCCATGCGGACCGCACCTAGCCTAGACGACGTGACGTGTGACTCTCTCGTGAGCCCACGCGTGAGTTTTCTCGTGGTCGGCGACACCCCAGAGGTCATGCTTGTCCCCCTGACCAAATCACCACACGCCACATCGTTTCGGCCAGATTCGGGGCGGCAAAACGGCCGCCACCCCTAGCAATGACAAAAACTCCCACCTCACCCCTGCCCTGAACCAGAGCACGGGTCAGGGCAGGTGGCCGCGCCCCACACCTACAGAGTAGCAGGCATGGGTGGCCGGTTCAGGACCGTGCGCTGCCCCTCCCCCTCAGGCAGGCAGCCGAAAAAGGGGTGGTTGCTCGGGAGCACCCCCTATGTGGCCGGGACGCGGCCGACCCCCACAAAATCCTGGAGGAGGCTCCAGAACTCCGCCGCTGCGCGGCGTCCCGCCACTACCACCGCCGCCGCATCTCCGGCTGGGGTGCGGCCCAGGCCGGCCGATGGTGGCGCCAATACGGTTGCCCACATGCGGCGGCGGCCACGCTCCATGGCGTCGACTGCCGCCGTGCACACCACCGCCCATGCCCCAGCGTGCAGCCCTCTGGCCACCACCGCAGCCGGGGGGGGGGCGCAGGAGCCAAACGTCCGCCCGAGAGGGCCCGTCGGCCACTGGGAGCCCCAGGCCAAGGAGGAGCTCCGCGACGACTGACGCTGCCACGGGGCAGGACCAAAAGTAGTGCTCCCGCGCCTGCAGCGCTTGGGCTGCTTTGGGCGCGGCCGGCGACGGGGCCCAGCCGCACGGGCAGTGCCCCCCCGTAGGGGGGGCGACGTCGTGGCCACCCGCGCGCCGCACGCCGTGGGCGGCCAGCCTCCAGAAGGTTTCCTTGGACTGGTTGACCCACAGCACCCGCCAGAGGCCATCCATGGCCCTCCTCAGCGCATCCACCTCCACTGCCCGCTCCGCTGCGTCGGCCGGCCCCGCAGCGTCGCCCTCAAAAGCGCTGTCAACGAACTCCCCCTGCCGCCCCGCGCGCACCCGCCGTGACGGGGCCATCAGCTGCCGGGTGACCCGCCCCACCCGCAGCGCCGGGTGGTCAGCTAGGCTGATCGGCGCCGCCACGCCGTCGGCAGACGCCCGCCAGCCAAGCGAGTCGACCACCTCGCGGGTGGCGTCACGCGCGTCGGCGGCGGCGTCCCCGCCGCCCGCCGTCGCGCCTGCCCGGCACAGCTCCGGGATCGCCGCCATCAACATCAGGCCGGCCTGCACGCTGACCCCCGTCCGGGTCGCGACCGCCGCGCCGAGGGTCGTGGCGCCGCCCAAAACAGCGGGGCAGAGCCCTGTGGCAACGACCTCCGCGATCGCACCCGATTGGGAGTCCGCGATCATGCGAGCGATGAACACCTGGTGAGGAGTGGGGGGGGGCTGGGGCAACGGTGAGTGGCACGGGCCACCCCCCCGGGCGCGACCCCGAAGGGCGGTCGATGTGCAAGTGCGGGTTGCCCAAGAGCGGGAGGTGCTGCCACATGGAGGCCCGTGTAAAGTGCAGCGGCCTCATGGGCACGATTTTGCCCAGTGTGCGAAGCCCAACCGCCATCCGACGCAGCGGGCCTGCCGGGAGGTCGTGGGCACCGGGGGGGTGGAGGCAGGGGGCGAGGCGCCCCGCCCCTGGGTCAGCCCCTGGCTGGGTGGCGGACAGCAGGGCCAGGACGGGCGGGACGTGCGGGCACAGCACATGCAGGATATCTACGTGCGTGGTGTGCACAGCGTGGCATCCCCCGCGTCCAACGCCACCGCACACTTCACGAACAAAGACGCGGTGATGATTGAGTTCGATGCTGGTGCGCAGTTTCTGCCTAGTTGGCATTGTGCGTTACGGCCCAGTTTTTTCCGGGTCCTGTAACATGACTCTTGTTGTGCCGTGGATAAGGTTCATCCTGGGCCAGCATCAGCTCCAGAACCAGCCCACCGTAGTGTCCCACTGCCAGTGATTTCGTTTTCACCATTTGGGGCCATTTGGCCCCAAAACAATTAATTTGAGGGTCCGCACTGAGGTCCATGGGGCAGGGTATTAAGTAAGTGTGTGGCGCAGTGTGGGGAAGTGCGGGGCTTTGGAGACACGTCCGCACTGGTCAAAGCCTAGTCATCGGTCAAGGCGGTCTACAGTACGTTTGTCCGCGCGCCGGCTGGCCCCCCCCACCCCAAAACTATTTTTTCAGCTTTTAAGCCGAATACACAAGAATGGCCCACTGCATTCAATTGGCCTAGGTTTTGGCTGAATTTTTGCTGAAGCCCTGGCCTAGGCTGTGCCCATAACAAGAAATGCACAGGCGCACACGGCAGGAGCACGCGGAGCACCCATCAGTGGTCCCTGGGAAGGATGTAATTAATTAGTTTGTTGCCATCTCCAGCACCTTTGACCGCTCACACCAGGCACAATACACAGCAGGTATTCATGCAACGCATGCTGTTGTGCTGCTCTCGGCAACAGCTTTCTAACGCACCGCTCCACGCCCTCTCCCACTAAGTGTGGAGTGGTTTTCTGGGAAATGGGAAATCCGGCCCGGAGCGGTATACGGCTCGCAGGGGAATCACTGGCACCCATAAGCTGCATTGTTCACTCGTGGGCTGTTTGTTCCAACCTGCCTCCCAACAACCATGGCACACGTGCGTTCGGCTGTCGAGGGGTCTGATCACAAGACCTCACAGCGCACACTGTGCTGTGTGCCCGCAGATTCGGCTCCCAACTTCACCTACAGCGGAGCTACTATCGCAGAGGCCGCGAACCCCCTGCTGTGGTGGACGCTCGAGTGCAAGACGTCAACCTTCATGATCACACCGTGCCTCTCGGCCTCGCTCTTCTCAAACACTGGCTGGTTCAAGGCCAAGTACGGCCTGTATGGCACCACGAACAAGAATGCGTGCGTTGTCGGCGGCCGCATCGACTCGCTTTTTCCGTCCCCGCCGCCCAACCCACCGCCTCAACCGCCGTCCCCGAGCCCACCGCCTCCTCGTCTCCCCCCCCCTTGGCCCCCTGGTACGGTGCTTTCACCGCCACCATGACCTCGCCCTCCTCCTCTCCCTCCCTCCCCTTCACCCCCCTCGCCTGCGCCACCCTCTCCTCCCCCCTCCCCCCGCCCCCGTCGCCTCCCCCTGCGCCGCCCGCCGTCGCCTCCCCTCCCCCGTCCCCCCCACACCGCCACCGTCGCCATCCCTCCCACGCCACCGCCGCTCGTACCACCCTCTCCCCGCCCCCGATGCCCCCCTCGCCCCCCCGGCCCCTCCCGGCTATGTTGCGCCTCCCCCACCCCCGCCCCTCCTCGCCCTCCCCCCGCCGGCTCCGTGTCTGTGATTGTCTACGGAACCACCTGCTCGGCCGATGGCACTGGCATCATGACAGCGATCACGCTCTCGGTCGACAGCACCCATGGCATCCAGGCCCCCACCGGCATGGTCTGCTCCGATGTGGAGGGCGGCCTCGTCATCCAGGTCTCCTTCATGCTGCAATCCGACTCGATGGCATTCTACGAATCGGTCACATCTGCACCCGGCATGGCTTACTTCATCGACAACAATCGCGCCACGGGCAACCTGCCCTGCAACGCCATCATCAGCGTGGTTGACGACTCGACCCAGCGCACCGCATACTTCAGCTGCATCGCATATACATCTGCCCTGGGCCAGGTCTCCACCATCATCCCCGAACTGTGCTGCACCGCTCCCTCGCCCTCTTCGTTCGTGTCCATTGTTGTTTTTTCCGACGCAACCAGCTGCGCTGCCGATGGTGCTGGCCTCGTGGCTGCGATCAAGATCTCGGTCTCCGCAAGCATCACCCAGGGCATGCAGCCTCCCACCAATGTGGGTACCTGCACCTGCTTGCTAGATGGCATTCCCTCTGGGGGTGTTTTTGAAGGGGAGGTGGCGCCACACGCGTGCGGTGGCGGGTGCGGTGTGGTCGCTGAGTAGAGTGCTGCGGCGGGTGTGCTACTAGCCCCGCTTCCGGTGGTCTGGGGGAGGGCTTTTTGGTCCCTTCATGGTTTTATACCTTGGGTCCGCCCTCTGGCCATTTGAGGGGCTGGGTGTGTAGCCTGCACAGTGGTGCTGCTTGCTTGGCGCCCGCCACCGAGTGTGGATGGCGTTACCGTGGGCTACTTGTAGCTTGACCTTTTGTGGGCCTTGAGCCTTGTTTCTCTAAGTCCTACTGGAGCTTTGGAACCGTACGTGTGACCGCCAGAAGTGGATTGTAACCAAACATCATCATCAATGTGATCTGCTTCAATGTGCAGGGCGGCCTCGTCATCCAGCTCTACTTCAGCCTGGAATCCGACTCGTCGACGTTCTACAACTCGGTCGCATCTGAGCCCGGTATCACCACTCTCATATCCAACGCCCGCGCCGTGAACAACCTGCCTTGCAACGCCCTCCTCATCATGAGCGACTCTGGCACGAGAAACGCGCAATTCAGCTGTGCGCCCATCGCGGGCCTGTTCTCCATCATCCTCCCTGTCATGTGCTGCGCCGGCACCCCCTCGCTTTCATACGTGTCCATGATTGTCGCGTCCCCCGTAGCCAGCTGCACTGCCGATGGCACCGGCATCATGGCTGCGATCACGCTCTCGGTCGGCACCACCCAGGGCATCCAGGCCCCCACCAGTATGGCCACAACCTGCTCCGATGTGGGTGGCCGCCTCATCATTTGGGTCTCCTCCATGCTGCAGTCCGACTCGACGGCGTTCTTCGAATCGTTCACATCTACACCCGGCATGACCTGCTTCATCGGCAACAGCCACGCCACGAGCGTCCAGCCCTGCGACGCCATCATCCTTGTATTCGACCACTCGGCCCAGCGCTTGGCGCAGTTCATCTGCTCCGCCATGCCGGGCTCCACCATCCTCCCTGAGCTGTGCTGCGCCGCCTAACCCCGCCGTTGACGCCACTCACCCCTACAAGACCATTGCCATCGTGCTGCCTGTGCATGGCCTGGACTACTCCAAGGTCATGAAGTCGACGCAGCTCAACTGCGGCGCCGCCGTGACGCCGCTGTCCTACCCCACTGAACTTGTTCGCGTCGCATGCAATTTCTACTTCAACCTGAAGGCTGCGGGCCTGGCCCTGATCTCTGACGCCCTCAACGTCGCCCTCTGACGGCGCGATCCGCATTGCACACGTGATGTGCGACTCGGCGGTGTACTGGAAGACGTTCACCAGCCCCGCCGTGAACACGCGCCAGCCCATCGATGCCACAACCACCTCTGCGTGGCTGTCACAAGCCGTGTCAACTTCCGCCTGCTACAGTGACGTGTTGGCGCCCCTGCACCAAGTTTAACCAGCACCCCTGCATCAATTGTAGGCAGCCTCCCCCCCACCTTCTTGGATGGCTCAGTAATCAGCCAAGTGTGTGTTGGCCCCTGATCGATTTTCGAAATCGATGTGGATGTTAGGGTGACAGAGTAGCTAGCGAGTAGGTGGTAACATGTGCTGTGTATGTCCGCTTTCCCATTTCGCGTTTGTCTACCTCCTCTATGCACCAGCCTGTCAGAATCAAATCTCTTCTATCGGTGCTGCTCAAACATAGGCCCTGCTGCTGCTGCTGCCCCTGCTGCTGCTGCCCCAGCCCCTGCAGCTGCTGCTGCTGCTGCTGCTGTTCCTGCTGCTGCTGCTGTTCCTGCTGCGCTTGCTTCATCTGCTGCTGCTTCTGCTGCCTCTGCAACTTCTGCTGCTGCTGCTGCTGCTGTGCTTGCTTCACCTGCTGCTGCCCCTGCCTGACGATCTGCTACTCATACAACAGCTGCTCCTGGGGTCGCAGCCATGCCGGAATCCACCAATGAAGGTGGGGGGGAGGGGTGGGCTGGAGCCAGCGGCAGCAGCTGCCTGCGAGCCTGATCCACCAACGTAGCCTGGCGAGGAGGGCCAGGGTAGGGGTGGGGTGGGGAGGAGGGTGAGGGGGGGAAGGTGGTGGGGGAGGGGGACCGTTTGAATCTCCTTTTGAGCCTGCGGTCACAGCAGCCTGCAGCTTGCAAAGCAACCGGCATGGATTGAGATGGGACGGTTGCCATCTGAATCTCCTTTGAAATCACAGCTCAAGACCTCAAGAGAGGTTGACCCACTCGAGAGAGTTTGACTCTCTTGAAAGTCAACCCTGCGTCTGACTGGAAAGTATGAACAGGAGGGCCCACTCCTTGGTTGTATTTGCTTTGCATTTCGGGCATATTTGGCTGTTTTGGCAAAACAAAACAGACATGCGATGGGCAGTTTTACAGGAAGCCCCCTGGGCAGTTTTATTGAGGGAATTGCGATGGAAAGCCATGCTCTGGTTCCTTAGACCCGGCTCCATACATGCATGCATGGTGTAACGAGTGAGAGCGTGTGAGTCAAATTATTTCATCCATGTGCTCCTTTCCCCTGATGGCGTTGAAGTGTGGAATTTCACTTCGCCGAGTGAAACAGCGGCGAGACAGCCCACAAAGCGAAGCGAAGAACGAGAAGGCGCTCATGGGCGGGTCCAGGGGCTTGCAGTGAGTGACAGCACTCATCTCATCCTGATTGGGAGATGCCCAACTAGGGCGCTGTGCCTCTATCACAGCGGCGATGCATGCGTGCGCTCGCACCTGTCCGCGAGCAAGATCCGAGTTAACCAGGTCTCATACGAGGCCTTGCCAGTTGTGTGCGACCATGCGCTTGTCGCATCAGGGGGTCCCTGGACACATCAATCAATACGCATGCACGCACACGCACATGTGCACACGCACACACTCACCCACACACCCACACACACCACACGCATATGCACACACACAGACACACACACACAGACACACACACACACACACACACACACACACACACACGCACGCACGCACGCACGCACGCACACACAAATACACACACACACACACACACAATCACACACAGCTACGCATCGCTGCTGCTGATGCTGCTGCTCATCGCTGCCATCGCGCTCGCGGCCGTGAACACTGTGTTGGAGCAACGGCGCGCCGCCGCCGCCGCCGCCGCCGCCGCAGCAGCGAAAATAGCGAGGCAAGTTGGCGACCAATGCTCATAACCAACATCGCCACAATTACCACAACCGACGCCACAACCACCACCACTACAGCCACCACCACCACCACACACGCATGCACACACCCTCACCCACACCCAACCACACCCACACCCCACCCACACCCACCCACCCACCCACACATGCATGCACACACACACACACACATACAAACACACGCGCGCATGCACACACATTCACACACACACGCATGCACACACATGCTCACAAAACACGCACATGCGCACCCCACACACAGTTACAGTTACAGTTGCATCGGCTTTCCAGCAAAGACTACCTCTAGTCCTAGTACCACCGCCTAGACGCAAGTCCAGTTCTGGCCCTAACAATTACTTGTGAGGGGCGGTAGCCACCAGCCGGCTGCCTGCCAACGTGTAGTCCCAGAGCAAAAAGGAGAGCTATTGTGCGACGCCTCCAAAATAGGTCCTAACTGCTTCTAGGGATAGGGGGTCAAGTGGCGCTTGCCAATCTACTTGACCGCCGTGGTGGAGGGGCCGGCGCCTGAGGGGCAGCCGGACCGTACACCACGGCTCTCCACCCGACCCTATCCTGAGCACGCTCAAACGCCGTGTCCGAAAAAGTCTTCCAATCAGAACGAGTGCCACTAGTTTCGCCTAGCTGCTGAATCAGAAGCTTAAGAAAATAGTGTCGGGAGGAGGCTGGAGGCCGGCCTTGCTGCCGAGCCACATCCATTGTGCAGTCAAAAGTCGTACGAGGAAGACGAAAAGCCGGCATGCGCATCACATGGCCTAGCCACTGCATTGATCGCTTTGCCACAAGGCTCTCAATTGGCTCAGTGTCGCACGCCTGCCGAATATAAGTTAATCTGTGCCGGTCGACCAGGCGCACGCCCAGAATGCGACGAAGGCAGTTAGAGTGGGCAACCTCCAATCGAGTCAGTTGTGTTTAAGTAGGGGCCCATGTTTCGCAGCCGTATAGAAAGTGGGGCAGCACGAAAGTGTTGTAAACCCGCATCTTAGACTGCACTTGCATCTTCTTGCTGGCCCAAATCTTATCAAAAGACGCAAACACGCCCAGCGCGCGACCGACACGCACACCGATCTCCTTTTCCACACCACCACTCTGGGTTATCCAACTCCCTAGGTACTTAAATGCAGAGACGGTCTTCACTTCACCACCAGTCAGCGCAAACGTGGGCAGATCCGCGTCAACCCCCCCCACACACACATACACAAACACACAAACGCACACACACACATTACACGCATGCACACAGAAGACCCCCAGATGCTTTAGCTGCCGCGCGTCAAGTGCTATCCGCGTGGCAGTACACCACACACGCGCACACACAAACAAACACACACACACACACCTCCCCCCATCACACACACTTGCATGCACCTACACACAATTACACAGAAGAACCCCGGATGCTTTAGCTGCCGCGCGCCAAGTGCTATCAGCGTGGCAGTACCCGAATGTGTTCAATGCGTCGGAGCAGAAACCGCAAGCTGGCTGGTTGCAGGTGTGTGTGTGTGTGTGTGTGTGTGTGTGTGTTCGTGTGTGTGTGTCAGGGGTTTCCGTCCCAATCAGGACACAAAATAAGGTGTGCTCTGAGGGCGCGCCTCCGATGGTTCGGGGGAGGTTGCGTTCAGGAGGCAGGTGAGGAGGCAGTTGAGGAGGCGATTGTTTTTGGTGCAAAATGTGAAATCGCCGATATCGTAGCCATTCTTCGGGCTGCAGCCGGAAATCTCGAAACCGGGAAACCCTCTTCAGGAAAAAAACGAAAGGATGACCGAACCCAAGGAGACTCATTGTGTGTGTATATGTGTTTGTGTGTGTGTGTGTGTTTGCCGCTGACGAGCGGGGTAAAATACGACTGGCCCGGCTCCTGCTAGACTGCCCCTCGGTGGAACACTTCAGGAGCGGCTTGCCCGGCGCTGCCATGGCTTGGCGAGTAGCCGCGGCGCTGCCGCGGCCCGTGCTGGGAGACGGCCCTTATCCTCCCCCCATGCAGGACGCCATGCGGCACCGATCTCGACGAGTTGATCGACGAGCGGGAGGAGCTGGCGCCCGTCAATGCATGCTGGACATTGGTCAAGATGGCTGCCCGTGGAGGCGGGCTACCATCACGGCTTCAGCGGTGGCGACCGCCGAGGCAACACAGAGTAATCCGCTTCACCAATCGCAGCGTTCATCACCGCGCTCATCCTCGGGGTCGCTCGTCTGCCGGTGACTGGCGTTGGAAGGTCTTCAGGCAGCCTCCATGACAACTCTGTCGTCCATGCACCCCTGGAGGGTGGGACCTGGCCATGCATGAGGCATGGGGCGCCGGCTGAGCCCCATGCAAACAAGAGCTGGACAGCTGTGCACTGCCAGGCGGGGACCGTTCCAGTCAGCGCCAGTCGGCTCTGCCGGCTTGACTGGCCACAAGGCCACTACTGTGACCCTGAGGAAGGTCCTCTCCTATATGCTCCTTGCCAGACATGTCTTTCAGAGACCGCTGTTTGGGGTAGTCTAGCCGGCGGGAGCGGTAGTCTATCGGCCGGGAGCCGGCGGTACTCTAGTACTTAAGTGTGCTGGAGTATCGGCGGGTGTCTCTAGTAGAAGAGTAGCCTGCTTAGCTGGAAACCCCGTGTTACTGTTACTGTTACTGTTACTGTGTGTTTGTGTGTGTATAGGTGTTTGTGTGTGTGTGTGTGTGAATGTGTGTGTGTGTGTGTGTGCATGTGTGTGTGTGTGTGTGTGCATGCGGCAGTGACCTGATATGTTCAACGAATTGGCACAACAGCCCGGGGCGGGGTGGCTGCAGGCGTGTGGTCAAATTTTCAGTCGTCGGACGCCTTTGATGGCGCATTAGACCCTAGGAACGAGGCCGACAGCTGTCAATATTAGACCCCTAGCACGCCATCAGCCATCATAATTGCTTTTCTCACGGTGCGTGTCTCAAATCAGGCGACAAGGAAGTCAGCCATCTCTTGCCAGAATCTGGGGTGTATGCGTGTTTGCCTGCGTGCGTGCATGTGTGTGCGTGCGTGCGTGTACGCGTGTGTGTATGTGCGTGCGTGTGTGCATGTGTGTTTGCGCTGTAGCGCTTGTAAGAGCCGCAGCTCAACCCTCGTGCGGTGGGAACTGCTGTGAATGTCCAACACACACCTGGTGGCACACGTGCGATTCTTTGTGCGCGTGGCTTGTACTCTATTTGGACACACACACACACACACACACACACTCACACACGTGCACACACACACGTGCATGCACGCACACACACACACACATATACACACACAAACATACACACACACACGCACACACGTGCTTGCACACACACACACACACACACACGCGTGCACCCATCCACACTCCACATATGCAACTGTGCTGCAGATGGCCAATGTGCGATGTCTTGTGCGCGTTTCATACTCCAATGCAACGCGGAAGCTTGTTTCTGGCCCGGTGCGTGTATGTGTGTGTGTGTGTGTGTGTGTGCATGCATGCGTGTGTGCGTGTGTGTGTGTGATGTCTTGTGCACGTGACTTGCTCTCATGCAAAGCAAACGCTTGTTTCTGGCCCAGTGCATGCGTTTGTGTATGTGTGTATGTGTGTGTGTGTGTGTGTGTGTGTGTATGTGTAAGTGTGTAAGTGAGTGTGTGTGTGTGAGCATGATGTCCTTTCGTGTGTTTGACGTACTCCAATGTAACGCGGAAGCTGGTTTCTGGCTCGGTGTGTGTGTGTGTGTGTGTGTGTGCGTGTGTGGTGTGTGTGTGTGTGTGTGTGTGTGTGTATGTGTGTGTGTGCGTGTGCGCACGCGATGTCCTTCCCACCAGTGCTTTTCACT
>VFSX01000194.1:0-2500 GCA_016618255.1 Chlamydomonas sp. UWO 241 | reverse complement strand
CAAACAACAGTAACAGTAACAGTAACAGTAACACGGGGTTTCCAGCCTAGCAGGCTACTCTTCTACTAGAGACACCCGCCGATACTCCAGCACACTTCAGTACTAGAATACCGCCGGCTCCCGGCTGATAGACTACCGCTCCCGCCGGCTAGACTACCCCAAACAGCGGTCTCTGAAAGACATGTCTGGCAAGGAGCATATAGGAGAGGACCTTCCTCAGGGTTACAGTAGTGGCCTTGTGGCCAGTCAAGCCGGCAGAGCCGGCTAACGCTGACTGGAACGGTCCCCGCCTGGCAGTGCATGGCTGTCCAGCTCTTGTTTGCATGGGGCTCAGCCGGCGCCCCATGCCTCATGCATGGCCAGGTCCCACCCTCCAGGGGTGCATGGACGACAGAGTTGTCATGGAGGCTGCCTGAAGACCTGCCAACGCCAGTCACCGGCAGACGAGCGACCCCGAGGATGAGCGCGGTGACGAACGCTGCGATTGGTGAAGCGGATTTACTCTGTGTGCCTCGGCGGTCGCCACCGCTGAAGCCGTGATGGTAGCCCGCCTCCACGGGCAGCCATCTTGACCAATGTCCAGCATGCATTGACGGGCGCAAGCTCCTCCGCTCGTCGATCAACTCGTCGAGATCGGTGCCGCATGGCGTCCTGCATGGGGGGAGGATAAGGGCCGTCTCCCAGGACGGGCCGCGGCAGCGCCGCGGCTACTCGCCAAGCCATGGCAGCGCCGGGCAAGCCGCTCCTGAAGTGTTCCACCGAGGGGCAGTCTAGCAGGAGCCGGGCCAGTCGTATTTTACCCCGCTCGTCAGCGGCAAACACACACACACACACAAACACATATACACACACAATGAGTCTCCTTGGGTTCGGTCATCCTTTCGTTTTTTTCCTGAAGAGGGTTTCCCGGTTTCGAGATTTCCGGCTGCAGCCCGAAGAATGGCTACGATATCGGCGATTTCACATTTTGCACCAAAAACAATCGCCTCCTCAACTGCCTCCTCACCTGCCTCCTGAACGCAACCTCCCCCGAACCATCGGAGGCGCGCCCTCAGAGCACACCTTATTTTGTGTCCTGATTGGGACGGAAACCCCTGACACACACACACGAACACACACACACACACACACACACACACACACCTGCAACCAGCCAGCTTGCGGTTCTGCGTCCGACGCATTGAACACAATTCGAGGGTACGCCACGCTGATAGCACTTGGCGCGCGGCAGCTAAAGCATCCGGGTTCTTCTGTGTAATTTGTGTAGGTGCAGCAAGTGTGTGTTTGATGGGGGGGAGGTGTGTGTGTGTGTGTTTGTTTGTGTGTGCGCCGTCGTTGTGGTTGTACTTGCCACGCGGATTAGCACTTGACGCGCGGCAGCTAAAAGCATCTGAGGGTCTTCTGGTGCATGCGTGTAATGTGGTGTGTTGTGCTGTTTGTGGTTTGTGTACTGTGTGTGTGGGGGGGGTGACGCCGGATCTGCCCACGTTTGCGCTGACTGGTGGTGAAGTGAAGACCGTCTCTGCATTTAAGTATCCAGGGAGTTGGATAACCCAGAGTGGTGGTGTGGAAAAAGGAGATCGGTGTGCGTGTCGGTCGCGCGCTGGGCGTGTTTGCGTCTTTTGATAAGATTTGGGCCAACAAGAAGATGCAAGTGCAGTCTAAGATGCGGGTTTACAACACTTTCGTGCTGCCCCACTTTCTATACGGCTGCGAAACATGGGCCCCTAATAAAAAACAACTGACTCGATTGGAGGTTGCCCACTCTAACTGCCTTCGTCGCATTCTGGGTGTGCGCCTGGTCGACCGGCACAGATTAACTTATATTCGGCAGGCGTGCGACACTGAGCCAATTGAGAGCCTTGTGGCAAAGCGATCAATGCAGTGGCTAGACCATGTGATGCGCATGCCGGCTTCTCGTCTCCCTCGTACGACTTTTGACTGCTCAATGGATGTGGCTCGGCAGCAAGGCCGGCCTCCAGCCTCCTCCCGACACTATTTTCTTAAGCTTCTGATTCAGCAGCTAGGCGAAACTAGTGGCACTCGTTCTGATTGGAAAACTTTTCGGACACGGCGTTTGAGCGTGCTCAGGATAGGGTCGGGTGGAGAGCCGTGGTGTACGGTCCGGCTGCCCCTCAGGCGCCGGCCCCCCCACCACGGCGGTCAAGTAGATTGGCAAGCGCCACTTGACCCCCTATCCCCTAGAAGCAGTTAGGACCTATTATGGAGGCGTCGCACAATAGCTCTCCTTTTTGCTCTGGGACTACACGTTGGCAGCTGGTGGCTACCGCCCCTCACAAGTAATTGTTAGGGCCAGAACTGGACTTGCGTCTAGGCGGTGGTACTAGGACTAGAGGTAGTCTTTGCTGGAAAGCCGATGCAACTGTAACTGTAACTGTGTGTGGGGTGCGCATGTGCGTGTTTTTGTGAGCATGTGTGTGTGTGTGTGTGTGTGTGTGTGTGTGTGTGTGTGTGTGTGTGTGTGTGTGTGTGTGTGTGT
>VFSX01000192.1:325000-331459 GCA_016618255.1 Chlamydomonas sp. UWO 241 | reverse complement strand
AGGTTATGGGTTCGCCTCACGCTACCTCTACGCTCGAGCACATCCTCGCGTGACGAGTTCAAATCCGAGTCCCGTCGACGTCGGTGAGTGCTCCCACCTCCGCTCGCCGACCTCATCAGAGTAACCACGCTGCGTGCGTGAACCTACGCCGTAAGGCTCGCTTTTTTCGTCCAAGTTCCTACGGAGCGTCACCATCGTGTTCCTCTACGTCAGCCTCTTCGCGACGCCAGCCTCTTCGCCAGCCTCTTCGCCAGGCTCTTCACCAGCCTCTACGGTCTGCTCTACGGTCTCATTCCTCAACACTAAATCCCCCCCACGATCTCCTTCGATCCCCACAATCCCCCACTAAATCTCCCTCTGCTCTCAGCTCTCTTTCGACCCTCCTACCATGTCTGATCGCATTATGACTGGCGGTCCTATCGAGAAGCTGGACTCGTACAACTGGGGCACTTTCAAACCCAACTTTCGTTCTGTCCTGCACGCCAAGAACATGAGCTACACCATCAAGGAAGACGGTGTTGCTCCAGTGCCGGCCGACGACGCAAAGAATCAGGAGGTGGCCCTCGGACTCCTCCACCTGTGCGTCTCCCCTGAAATCTTGTGCCACATCATCGACTCCGAGACTGTGCTCAGCGCGTGGAACATTCTCAGCAGCATCTTCACCGAGCGCCTCATCGCACGCTTGGGGGACCTCAGGCGCGAATTCTACCAGATGTGCATGAGCACACAAGAGTCAATGGGTAGCTTCTACTCGCGCATCGTGACCAAGCGCACTGAACTGCGCGACGCCGACGAGCACATGACCAACGCCGCCGTTCTCAGCTTCTCCTGATGGGCGTGCCCGAGGAGTACGGCCCCTCAGTCGCGCGATTTGAGGGCCTTCACGGCCCAGCATTGCCCGACATCAGCGTGGTCATCGCCGTTCTGCTCGAGGCGGAGCGCCGCTTCACGGCCACCAAGGTCAAGGTCAACCACGACCCGAGTGTGTCAGCACACTACTCGAGCGCGCTGCGCAACGACCAGCGCAGCTCAGGCGTGCGCGGCACCTGCAACTACTGCAACCAGCCTGGCCACTGGGAGGTTGACTGCCCCAAGAAACACCAGCTGTGCCACATGGACGCGCGCTCGTCCGGTGGTGGCAGCGGCGGTCGCGGCGGCGGCGGCAGCGGCGGCGGCGGGTACAACTACGACCCCGGCAGCGGCGGCGGCGGGTACAACTACGACTCCGGCGGCGGCTACGGCGCCCTCGACTCCTCCTCCTCCAACTGCAACATCGGCCACCGCACGCAGTCCGCCACCGCGCGTCCCCGCCACAGTGCTGGTGGGGGCGCGCGCGTGGCCATGCTGAGCGCTGCATCGCGCCCTGCGTCATCCGTCCGCTGGGCCGACCAGTACGAGCACCACTGCGAGGAGCGCCGCGACGGCCGCAAGGTTGTCGCGATGGTGGCTGCTGCGTCCACACCGTCATCGGACGCGCGCGCGCACCGCCGCCCCCCGCCCTTCTCTGTCATCGACGAGTCAGACTCGGATGATGATGGCTCGCCACCTTCGCTCGTCGACGACAGCGACAGCTCAGATGATGAGGGCCCCGCACCTCGGGGGCAGCCGACCGTGCGGCTTCCTGAGTCGCCACGCATCGTGCGCGCTCTCGCCTCGTCCTACACCACCAAGCGTCTCGGCTACACGGTGGACTCTGGCGCCAGCCGCCACATGACCGGCAAAGAAGGCCTGTTCTCCAGCCTCAACAAGTCTGCGCCCCCGCAGACGGTCCTCTTCGCCAACGGAGAGTCTCTGTCGTCTGCTGGTGAGGGCATCATCCAGCTCAAGTCCAAGATGCCCGGCTCCGTCGTCGAGCTGCAGCGCGTGCTCTACGTACCAGGCATCGCGCACAACCTCATCTCGGTGTCAGCAACAACCAAGCTCGGCGCGCACGTTGCCTTCTCTGCACAGAGCTGCCAGCTCATCAGCAACGGTGACGTCCACCTCGAGGGCTTCAAGAGCAACGGCATCTATATCGTTGAGGCGGAGACGATCATGGCGCCGACGGTCGAGACTGCGCAGATCGCCAAGTTGAGCTCCAGCCCTTCGCTCTGGCATGCTCGCTTCGGGCACCTGGGCTACAACAACCTGTCCAAGGTGTCCCAGATGGTCACGAGCATGCCGGTCTTCGACCCCGACGAGACCAAGGCTGCGGCTGCATCCCTGTGCACGCCGTGCATCACAGGCAAGTCCTCACGCGAGCCTCTCGTCGCGTCCAAGTCACCTCCGAACCTGCTGCTGCATGTTCTGCACTCAGACCTCATGGGGCCGCTCAGCCCAGCCTCGCGCGGCGGCGCGCGCTACGTGATGACGGTCATCGAGGACTACTCCCGCTACTCGCTCGTCTTCCTCCTCAAGAACAAGTCTGACGCTTCTCACTCCATGCGCCAGGCCATCGCGTTCTTCGAGTGCCAGACTGGAGCGTCGGTTCGCAACGTTCGCTCCGACCGCGGTGGAGAGTTCATCAACCACGCGCTCTACGACCACTACAAGGCCAAGGGCATCGTACCGCAGCACACGATGCCGCACACGCCGGAGCAGAACGGCGTCGCTGAGCGCATCAACCGCACGCTCACCGACAAAGTGCGCCCCATGCTCGCGCACTCCGGCATGTCCCTCGGCTACTGGGGCGAGGCCATGCTCGCGGCCAACTACCTTCGCAACCTCTCGCCGTCTTCTCACTCAAACAAGGCGCCCCATGAGCTGCTCTTCAACCGCGTGCCTGACGTCTCCCACCTGCGCGTGTGGGGCTGCCCGGCTTTCATGCTACAGCCCAAGGCAACGCGCACCAGCAAGCTGTCACCCGTCACGCTCCCCTGCATCCACGTCGGCTACGCCGACGGCAGCAAAGACGGCTACCGCGTGCGTACTCCCAACGGAGCGATCAGGAGCAGCCGCGACGTCACGTTCGACGAGCTGTTCTCCACCAAGGTGCTGCCTGTGTGCATCCGTGACTCGGTCGACATGTCCGGCCTGTTTCCCGACGAGTCTGCGCCTGCGTCGGCTCCTTCTCCTCCGCAACCTGCTATTCCCCCTGCTGTCACCCCTGATGCCGGCTCCGACGACGACGACGGTGCCGGCGGCGGCGAGGGAGGCGACAGCGACGGCTCTGGCAACGGAGACGACACGTCGCCCGTGGGAGCTATAGCTCCGCGCCGCGGCGAGCGCTCTCGGGGCCCTCCAATCCGCTACACGCCTGAGGCCCACTCTGCGGTCATGACTGAGCCGCCTGGTCTCTCTGAGCCCACCACGTTCAAGGAGGCGACATCTGCTGCCAACCCGTACTCCTCACAGTGGAAGCAGGCGTCAGACGAGGAGATCTCCTCTCTCATGGAGAACGGCACGTGGGAGCTCTGCCAGCTTCCCAATGGCTTCTCAGTACTCCCCGTGCGCTGGGTCTACAAGTTCAAGCGCGACGCGACCGGCCAGGTCGTCCGGTTCAAAGCGCACGTCGTCGCCAAGGGATTCAAGCAGGTCGAGGGAGTCGACTACCTTCAGACCTTCGCGCCGTGTGCTGACAAAAACTCCTTCCGCGTGGTGCTCGCCATCGCATGCGAGCGCGACCTCGAGATGGAGCAGCTCGACATCAAGACGGCTTTCCTCAACGGCGAGCTGGAGGAGACGATCTACATGCAGCAGCCACCTGGCTACGAGGTCGGCGGCCGCGACATGGTCTGCCGCCTCAAGCGCACGCTCTACGGCCTCAAGCAAGCGCCGCGAGCGTGGTACCTCAAGCTGTCCGAGGAGCTGGCCAAGATCGGGTTCTTCCCCTCCAACGCCGACCCCTGCCTGTTCATCATGAAGTCCAACGACTTCACCGCCGTCATCGTCCACGTTGACGACATGCTGGTGGTCGGCCGCCCCAAGATCGTCGCTCACACCAAGCACATGCTCAGCCAGGTCTTCACCACCACTGACATGGGCCCGGCGGCCTTCTACACCGGCATCGACATCGAGCGCGACCGCGAGCACCGCACGCTCAAGCTCAAGCAGCGGCGCTACACCATCGACGTGATCGAGCGCTTTGGGCTGGTCGACGCCAAAACCGAGGCGCAGCCCATCAGCCCCACCACCAAGCTGTCCAAATCGGTGGGCGAGCTGCTCGACGAGAAGCACCGCCACCTCTTCATGGAGCTGCTCGGCAGCCTCCTCTACCTCGCCGAGTGCACGCGCCCCGACATCTCGCAGACCGTGGGAGTTCTGGCGCGCTACATGTCCTGCCCTACGACTGCGCACCTCGAGGCCGCCAAGCAAGTGCTCCGCTATGTCTCTGGCACGCGCAACTTTGGCATCTGCTACGGCAACTCGGGCCAGCTGGTCGGCTTTTGCGACTCTGACTACGCCGGCGACCCGGACACGCGCCGCAGCACGTCGGGGATTGTGTTCATCCTCAACGGCGGCGCGGTCATCTGGTGCAGCCGCGTGCAGCCAACCGTCGCCGCGTCGACGCTCGAGGCCGAGTACATGTCTGCCTCGCTCTCTGCCAACGACGCGCTCTGGTGCCGCAAGATCCTGCCTGAGATCGGCCTCTTGTGCAACATGGTCAACATCAACTGCGACAACCAGGGCGCGCTCAAGCTGATCTCCAACCCCATCGCCTCTCAGCGGTCCAAGCACATCGACGTGATCCATCACTTTGTGAGGGACCGCGTGTCGCGCCGCGAGATCTGCTTCCACTACGTTGCGAGCGAGCACAACGCGGCAGACATTCTGACCAAGCCGCTGACGCTGGTCAAGTTTGTGTACTGCCGCAACCTCATGGGCATCAAGGAGTGACCGCGTGGGAGTGTTGAGCTGTAGTGACAGCCTACGGTCACACATTGACTGCCTGTTACTACTACTGCTGTTCCACGGCTATCTGTTTGTCACACAAGCTCTTTGCTGCTCTTAGATATTGCTTACTGAGATCTTATCTGAATCTTTCTGATTGATGACTCCAGGTTTATTATCTGTGTGGACTTTCTCCCTCACTGGCAGACGGACTGGGCAGCACACGCCACTCTGATCGTGGCGTGTCCCTGTCCCTGTTCCTTGTCTCTGCCAGGTGAGTAGGTTTGCCCCTTGCAGTCTGGCTCTGGCTAGGCACTGCTATGCTGCAGCCTGCCTGTAAGCCTGAGGGCTGCTATGCAACCCCCTTCAGCAGCACATGCCTCTCTCCCCTTCCCCTCTGTAAACTCTGATCGTGGCGTGTCCCTGTCCCTGTTCCTTGTCTCTGCCAGCGCCCCCTGTATATCAACAGCGTGCATGTGTGCACGAGCACGCGTGCGCACGCGCACGTGCCCCCGTGTGCGTGCATGCATGGATGCAATTTCTCTCCACCTCCTCCCCACCTTCTTCAGCCACCGCTCCACCTCGTCCGCCCCCCATCCCTCAGCAGCGTGCGCATCCTGCGCCGACGGCGCTGGCGCCGCCGACCCAAACTCGCCCGCCATGCCGGCATATCCGGATGTTGCGCCCATGGTCATGTTGACGTCCATGCTCATGCTGACTGTGGGGCTGTTGAGCATGCCAGAGGTGCCGAGCTCCTTGCAGAGGGAGGTCATCTTGCCGGGGATGCGCCTGTGTGTGTGTGTGTGTGTGTGTGTGTGTGCGTGCGTGTGTGTGCGTGTGCGTGTGGTGGCTCCCGTGCTCACGCTGATGTTGAGCATGCTAGAGGTGTCAAGCTCCTTGCAGAGGGAGGACATCTTGCCGGGGATTCAAGTGGAGGTGTGTGTGTGTGTGTGTGTGTGTGTGTGTGTGTGTGTGTGTGTGTGTGTGTGTGGTCGATTTTACAGTCTTGTTGGACGCCTTTAATGGCGTATTAGACTTGTGCTTGCGCACTCAATCCCTGTGTGTGTGTGTGTGTGGCTCCCATGTCCACGCTGCTGTTGAGCATGCCAGAGTTGACAAGCTAGTTGCATAGGGAGGGCATCTTGCCGGGGATGCGCCTGTGTGTGTGTGTGTGTGCGTGTGTGTGTGTGTGTGTGTGGTGGCTCCCATGCCAATGCTGCTGTTGAGCATGCCAGAGTTGTGAAGCTCCTTGCAGAGGAGGGGGGGGGGGCATCTTGCAGGGGATGCGAGTGGGGTGGGTGGTGTGGGTGGGTGGGTGTGGGTGCGCATATGTTTCGCACCTGCTGTGTGTGTGCGTGTGTGTGTGTGTGTGTTTGTGTGTGTGTGTGTGTTGTGTGTGTGTTTGTGTGTGTATGTGTGTATTTTTTGCACCTGCTGTCTTGACATGTTGATGGCATGCCCATGGGCACGCACATGGGGAATGGGAACTGAAACGAATGGCTGTCTCTCTCTCTCTCTTTGTCTTTCTCTCTTTATCTCTTTGTCTCTCTTTGTCTCTCTTTCTTGACCTCTTTGTTCTCTTTGTCTCTCTCTCTCTTTGTTTCTCTCTCTTTGTCTTGCTCACTTTGTCTCGTGCCATTTCTCTCTCTG
>VFSX01000192.1:302500-315000 GCA_016618255.1 Chlamydomonas sp. UWO 241 | reverse complement strand
ATGCCCTGTGCCGCGATCAGCAGGCGCATGGCGTGCGGAGCATGGCTAGGCAGCACAGGGGAGGGGGCACCGCATCGTGTCGGCCGCGAGCCAAGGCCAACCACCGGAAAAGAACATCGGGCGCTGGGGCTGCACGCTGCGCCCGAAGAACAGCGGCCCAACCACATCGTGGCGAGATGGGCAGAGTAGCCGACGCACAGGGGGTACACGGGGTTACGACTAGTATCAGGTGTTGCAAGCCTAAACACATCAGTACCACGAGTTCACACAAGGAGGCGGCGTATGCGTCAGTGTGTGTGTGTGTGTGTGTGTGTGCAGCCCCCCAAGCCAGACTTGGTCTTGAAGGGCGCACGCATACGTGTTGATGATATTGAGCATTGATGATGGATGTTGCACAGCGGGGGACTGTGCTGGGGGGCTGTGCAAGCCATGCTGGCTACTAGCTTATTTGGGTGTTGGTTTTTTACGCTTTCGACTACGACGGATGTTTTACTCAGGTAACAATCCACGTGTGTGGGTTGAGGTGGCCTGTATGGGCTCTGCGCGCCTGTGTGTCGGTGTGTGTGTGTGCCGCTGCATGCTGAAACTGTCAGTAACACACTCACGAGCTGTGGGGATGACCAGGAGCAGCCCCTGGGGAAGCACAGGGACAGCCAGTACTGCCAATGGCTGTGTGACTTTCCCACTTCTTAGAGTGGTGATACGCAGGTGATACGAGACAACTAAAGTGGCGCGGGTGAAAAGAGACGGTGCGCTGCTACTCCAGGAACAGCGGTGGACCTGCCAGAAGCGGAATCCGGGACGAGCGTATGTACGCGTGGGGACGAAAGTACACACGAGCGGTACACCTAACTGCACCACACACACACGTGCAAACGTGTGCACACACCCGACCACCCCCACAAACCTCCGCACACGCAGGAAAGGCCCCTCCCCTTCCCACGGCGTCCATACAGCTCGGCAGCCCCAGCGGGGGTGACGGCCCTTCGCGTTCCCCTGTCTCCTGTTCCCTCAGCAGAAGTGGCCTACGTGCCTCTGTTGCCGCTGCGTCTGCCGCTGATGCACGCCAGGTCCGGCGCATGCAGCTCTCGTCGCGCCACCCCGCGCACCCGCTCGCCGTGCCGCGGCGCCACACACGTCCTTGCTCGATGCACGCGCTGAGCGACACAAACGGGCGTCAAACTCGCGCACTGCCTGTTGCGCGCTGAACAACACAACCGCACAACCCGCGCTCTGCCTACGGCTGCGTGCCTCACGCGGCCTTGGGCGTCTCCTTCTTGTGCGCCCCGTGCCCCGAGAACTGGGTGTACAGGTAGGTGCCGAAGATGGCGATCGACGTGCCGACAAGCGCCTGGGTCGTCATGACCTGTGAGGGGGGGGGGAGGACAGCGTGAGCGAGGGAGGGGGGGGGGGGCGAAGAGAAGGCATATGGGAAAGAGCGAGGCGCCAAAGCAGCCTTGCGGGGACAACGCAGGTTGGTCCTGGTTATGCGTCACACGCCATCAGAACGTACCACGTTACACGCACACACACACACACACACACACACACACACCATTGGTATAAAATGGCATCTAAGTGATCCGACAGACTTGTAAAATGGGGCACACGCACACGCACACCTGGTTGAAGAAGACCACCGACGAGAAGATGATGGCAATGCGCTTGACGACGTTGCACACGCCGTGCGACACCGGGCTGACGCGCTGGAGCGTGTTGAAGGCAAACTGCGCACGAGTGTGTGTGTGTGTGCATGTGTGTCACACCGTGCGTGAGTGTGTGTGAGTGTGTGTGTGTGTGTGTGCGTGTGTCGCCGTGTGACACCGGGCTGACGCGCTGGAGCGTGTTGAACGCAAACTGCACTCCTTCTCTGCTATCCCCTTCCTCCCTCTCTCCCTCTCCATCTCTCCCTCTCGCTGAACCTTTTCCACCTCCTTGTCTTCCCTGGTTGTACAGGTGATGATGATGTACAGGTGGTATAGGTGATGATGATCATGGATTTTATAGTCGTTTGACGCACCTACAGGCAGCATATTCGACCTTGCTCGGCGTATAACGCCCAAGCGCCACAGACGGGTGGTTGGCTACTGGTGGTGGGGGGCTAGTGGGTCGCGGCTGGACCTAGACAGGGCACTCGGCCCCCAGATCTGACTCCTCCCCGTGGGGGCGCGGCCGGGGTTCACAGGCCCGCTGGATCATGTCCCCACCTTCCACCCCCCAAACACACCACTGCCAGCCCGTTCCAATCTCTCCCCTCTCTCTCCACTCTCTCCCCCCTTCTCTCCCTCTCTCTCCCCCCCTAAACTTCGCACCTAGTTATACAGGTGGTGCAGCGGGCTGACCATAAGCAGGTCGCCCCCGCTCCAGCTCCCCCCCCCCCCCGATATCCTCTCTCTCTTCCTCTCCCTCTCTCTCCTCTCTAAATCTCTTGTATGCATGCTCTGTGCCATACCTGGTTGTTCAGCTGGTAAAGCAGGCCGATCCCTCCACTCCCATTCTCTCCCCCTGCTCTGCTATCATTTCCCCCGCTCTTTCTACCTCCCCATCTCTCTCTCTTGTATTGGTCGTCTCCTCTGTGCCTCACATGGTTGTACAGGTGGTAGAGCAGGCCGACCACGAGCAGGCCGACCACGAGCAGGTCGCCTCGTCCACTCCCTCCCTCTCCCCCTTCTCTGCTTTCATCTCCCTCTCTCTGTTATCTTTGTTACTGTTTTTTTCGTACCTGGTTGTACAGGTGGTAGAGCAGGCCGACCATGAGCAGGTCGCCCCAGAACTGCTGCGCGCCGACCTTCGCGATCGCAGTGTCAACGCCCGCCTGCATGGGTTGAGGGTTTGGGGAGGAGGGGTTGGGGGTTGGGGAGGAGGGTTTAGGGAATAGGGTTTGGGGGTTTGGGGGGGAGGGGTTGGGGTCGAGGGTTGAGAGAAAGAGGGTGATGGGAGGGTGCAGGCAGGCAGGCATGGAGTGTATGTGTGTGTGGGGGGGGGGGGCAGCTGCGTGCCAAGACCTTTGAGATCGCAGTATCAACGCCCGCCTGTATGGGGGAGGGGTTTGAGGAGTAGGGGTTGGGGACTAGGGGCCAGGGAGTGAGGGAGAGGGTGAGGGTGAGGGGAAAGTGAATGCAAGGGGGGGGGGGGGGAGAGGTCGCCCCAGAACTGCAGATGATCACGCTGAGCGACATGTAAGCGCACACGCACATGGATGAATATACAGATGCAACGGGATATGATGATGGTGATCGAGCGTGCAGCCTAGCGCACCTGGAGCGGCGAACCCTCGGCGATGAGCGCCAGCGGCGTGCAGGTGACGACGCTGATGAGCGTCGTGTAAGCGTCCATAAATGTGTGTAAGCGTACACAAATGGATGAATATATAGATAAATGGATATGATGATGGTGGTCAAGTGTGCACCTGGAGCGTCGACCCCTCTGCGATGAGCGTGAGCGGCGTGCATTTTTGTTGTTATGTGATGATGACACTGATGCACGTGGTGCATGCATACATTAAACGGATACACAGATAGGTGTGGTGAGGTGTTTGCGTGTGCCGCCATGCGTCTCAGCCAACGCACCTGGAGCGTCGACCCCTCTGCAATGAGCGCCAGCGGCGTGCAGATGATGACGCTGATGAGCGTCGTGTAAGCGTAGAGCGCCGTCGACTCAATCTTCGTCGTCGCCATCGCGACCTTGGACCAGACGGCGCGGAAGCTGGGCGGAAGGTGGGTGGGTGGGTGGGTGTTCGGGGGGGTCGGTTGCAGAAGGTTGTTATGGTTAAAAGTTGCGGGTTTAGGGTTTAGGGTTGCGGGCTAGCACTGGACATGGGTCTAGGCGGTGGTACTAGCCAGGTGATGCTACTGTTACTGTTACCTCTGAACGTCAGGTTTGACACCAAAGGCGACCGTCAGGAGTCCCATCCGATCGAACGTCAGGAATCCCATCCAGCTCGCCCGCCGACGCGAGGCCGTCACCGACATGGCACAGTTGACTATGAGTCGCTGTTTATTACACGGTGCCAGGTCTTTGGTCCCACCCACAGATCACACACAGACACAAGACACACACCTGAACGTCAGGTTTGACGCCATGGCGGTGAGGAACCCCATCCAGGTGAACGACAGCCCGCCGACACGAGGCCGACACTGACGATGGCGCTGTTTATTATACGGTGCCAGGTCTTCGGTTCCAGCCACATCACACACAGACACAGACAAACAGACGCACCTGAACGTCAGGTTTGACGCCATGGCGGTGAGGAATCCCATCCAGTTGAACGAAAGCTCGCCCGCCGATGCGAGGCCGACACCGACAATGATCGGGATGAGAGAGAGAACCGCTGGGAGCGGCGTCGACTGTCCGAGAACGAGGGAGCTGAGGACGACGTTGAAGGCGGGCTCCAGCGTCTGCGCAGTGTGCGTGCGTGTGTGTGTGGTGTGAGTGTGCGGTGTTGAGTTCTTGTGGCGGTGGGGGGTGCGGGAGCTGAGGACACAACGTTGAATGTGGGCTCCAGCGTCGGTGCGGTGTGTGGTGTGGGCGGTGGGCGGTGCGGGGTGGGATGGGGGCGTCTTCATGAAGGTGGGCGTGGGCAATGATGGCGGTGGGAGGGGGGGGGGGAAGGGTGTGTGGGGGGTGGTGCGCGACGTGCGTGTGCGCGGCTGAGCGACGTGCATGATGTGTGTGTGTGCGCGCCCCCCCCCCCCCCCAACTGCGTGTGGTGCGTGCATGTGCGTGCATGCACGCGTGCCCGGCCGACCTTTACCGTGTGCGCGCGTGTGTGGTGACTGCATGTGCGTGCATGGTGTGCACGTCAGTGGTGTCATTAGCGCCCCTGCAGCCCCCGGAGCCCCCGCTGCAGGAGCAAACCGGGGAAATTAGGGGAACACTGCGAGGGCGAGTCGCGGGGATTTCGCTCTGAAAAGTACAAAATTTTGACGATTTTCACTTTTCCGCGAAAATACGCCTCCTGCGAGGGCAATTCGCATGTTCTTTCCTGTGCTGTTGGGGCAAACAGGACATTCTTGGTTTCCTGAATGACATCACTGGTGCACGTGTGTGTGCTGGCCCTCTGGTGTATGTGTGCGGGTGCGTGCGCGGCGTGCGTGTGTAGGCGCTGTGCGTGCGCGCGGCTCACTAGCATGTGTGTACGTGTGGGTGCGTCCCTGATGTGCGCATGTGCACGACCCTCTGGCGTGCGCGTGAGTGTGCGTGCGTGCGCATGCGTGATGTGCGCGTGCGCACGCCCCCTCTGGTGTGTGTGCGCACGTGCATGATGTTCGCGTGCCCCTCTGGCGTGCGTGCGTGTGACGTGCGCGTGTGTGCGTCCCTCTGGCGTGTGCGCGTATGTGCATGCTGTGCGCGTGCCCCTCTGGCGTGCGTGCGCACGTGCATGGTGCGCGTGCGTACGCCCCTCTGGCGGGTGTGCGCACGTGCATGATGTGCGCGTGCCCCCTGGGCGTGCGTGTGCCCCTCTGGCGTGTGTGTGCACGTGCAGGCGCTGCCTAAGTCTCCTGGCTCCTAAGTCAACAACAGATGAGACAAACAAGTCAAAATCACTGACACTCAAAACTGACCTTGACTGTGTGCGTGAGCGAGATCGCGACAGCGGCGAACGACAGGTTGGCAGCGACGTGGCCGATTGCGTGCATCGACGCGGGGCCAAAGATTGCGCCAAACTCCTTCTTGGTGATGACCTGTTGGTGTGTACGTGTGCGTGCGTGTGCTTGTGAGAGTGTGTGTGTGTGCGTGTGTGTGTGTGTGTGTGTGTGTTTTGTGTGTATGTGCGTGTGTGTGTGTATGTGCGTGTGTGTCGTGCATGTGTGTGCGTGTGTGTGCAAGAGGGTGTGCGTGCGCGAGCGTGCGAGCGTGCATGTGGGCGGCGGTGTGGCGCATGGGGAACCAGCGGCGCGGCATGCAAGCCTTTCCGGGCTGTGCATGCGCTGTGCACAGCGTTGCGTGCATGCGTGCCGCTGCCGCCACGCATGGCGCATGGCGCACTCGCTCTCGCAAGCACGTCACGTGGGACCACCCACCCTTCCGAAAGATGCGTCCTTGAGACCGATCGCGTACATGGCCATGCAGTACGCCAGGCCGACGACGACGTGCACGGTGGAGACGGTCCACGGGAAGGGGAAGTACTGGAGGAGAAAGGGGATGAGGCACAGCATGGCATGTGTCAGCGAGCAGCGACGAGCAGATCGAACGCACACACACACACACACACACACACACACGCATGCACTGCGCCCATGCACACCATGTGACCCCAGCTGAGCAGCAACGGGTTTGCTCACCTTGAAGATCGACTTGTTGAGCAGGTTGAATCCGACGTTGAGGGCGTACCTGGGGTGCGGGAGGGGCGTGATGAGCGCGATCGGTGGACGGTGGATGGTCACTGCACCATTCACGCACGCTGCACCACCCAGGCTCACCACAGCAGGATGTAGCCCACGGTGACGACGGTCACGGCGTTCTTCTCACCAAACACCTTGGCGACGGCGCTGCGAGAGGGGAATCGAGGCAAAATCGTCAAATCTCCATGGGGGGAGCCCTTGCTTTGGTCCCACCGCCGCCTCGACGCCAGCAACCATGCAGGCCCCGCCAGACGCTGTCGATCACATGCTGCATCGCTGATGTGGGGGAGCGGGGCGCCGGGCATGCGCTGCTTGTGTTGCTGGGTCCCATGCTGGCCATCATCAGCATCACCAACCTCTCCAGCGGATCCAGCGCCTTGACGGCTCCCTCGTCACCCGCACCGGCGGTCGACTTCACGACGACGGCATGGCGAGGCTCTGGGGCCGAGTTCCTCACCGGCAGCAGGGGCTGCGAGGAGAAGCACGTTTTTGTTGGTGCATGTTGAGTAGGGTCGTGCGCGCCATAGGGGGGGGCAGTGCGCGCCCATCGCAGACCCACCGCAACGCCCTGCAGCGACGAGGAGCTACGCCCACCCACGACGGGGCTCCGCACGAGGACAGAGGCTGGCCCGCAGACGAGGCTGGCCCTGGACAGAGGGGCACCGCCTACGCGCTTGCTGATGGCCTGCATTCTGGGGTCAATTCAGCACACCGCACTGTGGCAGCGCGATGCAGGAGAGACAATTTGTTCCGGGGAAAAGGTGTGGAAAGAACGCAAAAACGCCCGCAACGGCTGTGCATGTGCGTGTGTAGTGAGGTGAGGTGTGGTGAAGTTTGTAAGTGGTGAATAAGATCTCATTTGTCCCCTCGCCAGGAACCTCGCAGCCCTGAGCCCACCAGCACTGCAGTGCCGGTGCTCAGTGAGCCCCGAGTAAAAACACTGAAAATACTGCAACTCCAGCATGATCAGCATGGCCAGCTGCAGAATCGCATGCTAACATGTCTGTGCCGAATTGTTGGGGTGTGGGGTTGCAACAACAAGAAAAAGTGCGCTAAACACCACGGCACGGCAAGGTATCATAGGTAGAGCGTACTGGTTAGGAACTGGGCAGTGCCCCACAGCCACCACACGAAACATGGCCTGAGTTGTGTTTGTGAGTTGTGTCTCCACTAGCGCGCTCGACTCGCATTTGATGCAACACATGGAGGCAGCAGAAGCAGAGGCATGCTCCCTCCGTGCTCGCGAGGTGGCGCGAACAATCCATGTGGGTATAGTGCAGCGCCAGACAAAAGCAACACCTGTGTGCGAAACTTGCATGCCTCACATCAGCGCCTCACATAGCCTCACAAGAGGTGTGCAACGAGCGCTTTTAGGCAGTAGTGGAATATTAGTGACATGGCACATGCGCAGGCGTATGTGCGCGAGCGGGAGGCGGAGTACAAGCAGCGCGACAGGTTCAACCGGCACCCGCAGCAGCTTCCGCCCTCAGAGGCAGTGGCTCACTGCCTGGGCGGCGAGCTTCTGGATGCTTTCACGGCGGAGATGCTGATAAGGGAGCTGGGGCGGGCAGGTGTGCCCCCATGCATGCCCATGCAACACGCAACATGCAGCAACAACGAACCCGCACACACGTGCCTACCTATACAACACACACACACACACACACACACACACATGCACACAGACACGCGAACGCACTCACACACAAACACACACACACGCATACATAGGTAGGGGAAACACACACACACACACACACACACACACACGTACGCACGCACACACACACATGGACACATGGACACACGCAGCGTCCGCCCCGCTGGCGCTCGCGGTGCTCGACCACGTGTCAGCATCACAGCCAGAGGCGCTCACAAAGGGAACGTTCGACGCGGCAGTGACGGCGTGCGCCTCAGAGGTGGGGCCGAGCTCGCGTCGCTCGTGTCGCTGGTGTCGGGTGCTTTGTTTGTGCTTGGTGTTTTTGCTCGTTTGCGTTGTTTGTGTGTGCTGGTGTTGGTACTTTGTTTGTGCTTGGTGTTTGTGCTTTTTGTGCTTTGTGTGTGCGTGCTGCTGCTGGTGAATTGTTTGTGTGTGCTGGTGCTCGTACTTTGTTTGTGCTTGTTGTTTGTGCGTGTTGTGCTTTTCGTGCTCGTTTTTTGCGCTGGTGCTGGTGCTATGGGTGATGGGCGCTGGATGTTGGTGCTGGAAGCATCACCTTTCAGGGAAGGCTCTGTAAATGGACACCCCCCTCCCCTCCTCTTCCCCTCCCCACAGACGCACCCTTCCCCGCAGACCCACCTCTTCATACAGACATACAAGAGAGAACGAGAGGGCAAAAGAGAGAGAATGAAAGAGAGAGACAGCGAAGAGGGAGAAACAGAGAGATAGAGGACAAACAAGAGAGAGAGAGAAAAGGAGAGGGAGGACAGAGAGAGGAGAGGAGAGGAGAGGACAGGACAGGACAGGAGAGGAGAGGAGAGGAGAGAGCGGGAGAGAGAAAGACACACGCACACACACACACACACACATGCACACACACACATGCACACACACACACGCACACGCACACACACACGCAGTACCTTCCGGGCGAGGCGATACGCGTGTACGCAGCCATGGCTGAACACGGCTTTGCGCCAGACGTGCGGAGTGCCAATATGGCGATCAGCGCGTGCAGGTGTTTGGATCATAGCTTACGGTTTAGGGTTTGGGGTTCAGATCCCACGGTTAAGTTAGGGTTTAGGGTTGCAGCTCGGCTTTGCGCCAAACGTGCGGAGTGCCAACATGGCGATCAGCGCGTGCAGGTGCGTGGACCAGGGCTTACGGTTTAGGGTTCGGGGGTGGAACTAATGTGCAGACTCAGGGCTTGTGGCTGAAGGTTCAGGATTTGTGCCAGACTCAAGGGTACTCTAAGGTCACGTAAGGGTTTGTGCCAGACGTCTGCACAGCCAACATGGCAATCAGCGCGTGCAGGTGCGTGTGTACGGGTGGGTGGGTGCGTGGGTGGGGGTGGGGTTGGCAGTGCCAAGCCTTGTATGCACGGTTGGCTCGTAAGCTCACCTGAACCTCCCACTCACACACATGCACGCGCACCCACATGCACACGCACACACACACACACACAACACACACACACGAATGTGGGGTTTAATGCGCCATCAAAGGCGTCCGACGGACTGTTAAATCAAGCCCCCCCACACACACACACACACGCGCACGCACACACACACACACAAACAAACACACACACACCCACACACACGAGCAGCCACGGCGGCGACATTGCTGGCGTGCTGCGTGTGCTGGATGACATGGACGAGCGCGGCGTGGCTCCGAATGAGTTCACAGGGGAGGCCGCGCTGCAGGCGTGCCTGTACAAGCGACAGGTGTGTGTGTGTGTTTGTATACGTGTGTGTGTAGGGAGGGAGGGAGGCTGCGCTGCAGGCATGCCTGTACAAGCGAAAGGTGTGTGTGTGTAGGGAGGGAGGCAGGGCTGGGCAGGACGTGTCTGTACAAGCGACAGGTGTGTGTGTTTGCGTGGGTGGGTGGGTGGGTGGTGGGTAGGTGGGTGGGGGGCGTGGGTGGGCGTGGTGGGTGTGTCACGGAGGGAGGAGGGAGGAGGGAGGGAGGGAGGGAGGGAGGGAGGGAGGGAGGGCGGGAGGGAGGGGGCTGCAACCAGCTGGCCGGTGCCTACAACGACTTGCTTTAAGGGTTTGTAGTTTGTAGTGTCCTGATGTGGTCACGGTTTGAAGCTCGATTAACGGAGGCGCGTTCTCGTCGCCGAGCCCTGGACCCAGCAATGCGCTGCTGGTGACGAGGATCTCCGTGCCGCTGACGAGCGGGGTAAAATACGACTGGCCCGGCTCCTGCTAGACTGCCCCTCGGTGGAACACTTCAGGAGCGGCTTGCCCGGCGCTGCCATGGCTTGGCGAGTAGCCGCGGCGCTGCCGCGGCCCGTGCTGGGAGACGGCCCTTATCCTCCCCCCATGCAGGACGCCATGCGGCACCAATCTCGACGAGTTGAGCGGAGGAGCTGGCGCCCGTCAATGCATGCTGGACATTGGTCAAGATGGCTGCCCGTGGAGGCGGGCTACCATCACGGCTTCAGCGGTGGCGACCGCCGAGGCAACACAGAGTAAATCCGCTTCACCAATCGCAGCGTTTGTCACCGCGCTCATCCTCGGGGTCGCTCGTCTGCTGGTGACTGGCGTTGGAAGGTCTTCCGGCAGCCTCCATGACAACTCTGTCGTCATGCACCCCTGGAGGGTGGGACCTGGCCATGCATGAGGCATGGGGCGCCGGCTGAGCCCCATGCAAACGAAAGCTGGACAGCCATGCACTGCCAGGCGGGGACCGTTCCAGTCAGCGCCAGTCGGCTCTGCCGGCTTGACTGGCCACAAGGCCACTACTGTGACCCTGAGGAAGGTCCTCTCCTATATGCTCCTTGCCAGACATGTCTCTCAGAGACCGCCGTTTGGGGTAGTCTAGCCGGCGGGAGCGGTAGTCTATCGGCCGGGAGCCGGCGGTACTCTAGTACTTAAGTGTGCTGGAGTATGGGCGGGTGTCTCTAGTAGAAGAGTAGCCTGCTTAGCTGGAAACCTGTGTTACTGTTACTGTGGTCACGGTGGGGGGAGGGGCAGTCAATGCCCGCTTACCTTAAGGTCAATGAGCATTGACCATCTCGACACACACACACACACACGCACATGCACACGCACACGCAGGGTCGCTACGAGGACGCCGTGTCAATCGTGCTCCGTCTCAGTGAACGCAGCGGCGGGCGCGCGCCGAGCGCTGAGGTGGCAGGTGTGTGTGTGTGTGTGTGTGTGTGTGTGTGTGTGTGTGTGTGCATGTGTGTTCTCGATCTGCCTGGCTCTCTCACATGCACACACACGCCCACACGCACATGCACGCACGCACACACACGCACGCGCTCACCTGCACTCGAGTGCTCCGCTGGCAGGCACACGCACACACACACACATGCACACACACACGCATGCACTCAAGTGCTCCCCTGGCAGACACACACACATTCACACACACGCACACACACACGCGCACGTGCACACGCACACACACACACAAACACACACATTCCAAGGAGGATGCTGACACACACACACACACACACACACGCACATTGGTGCTGCAGACGCCGTCATCTCGGTATGCGTGGCATCGATCAGCAAGGCGACCTCGCTCGACGGAAGGTGTGTGTGTGTGTGTCTTTGTATGCATGTGTGTGTGTGTGCATGTGTGTGTGTGTGTGTGTGTGTGTGTGTGTGTGTGTGTGTGTGTGTGTGTGTACCACAGGGTGAAGGGTTTGGGGCTCAGGGTTTAGGGTTTTCATGTGAGGGTTGCGGGTTGGGGCTGTTGCAACACACTTTCGTGGACTGAAGTCTCACGGCATGCACACACGCACACACACACACACACACATGCGCGCACACGCATGCAGCTTTGCCACAGTCAGTGCACTAAAACTGCTCGGTATGCACAGCTGCACACGCGCACACGAGCACACACATACATGCACACACACACACACACACACACGCATGCACACACACACATACACACACACACACGCACACACGCACACAGCTTTGCAGCGTTCAACGCACTGAAGTCTCTTGGCATGCACACATGCACGCGCGCGTACAACGCGGTCGTGCGAGCATGTGCGCTGAAGGGCGCGTGGCAGGCGGCGCAGGGGTACTATGATGAAATGGTCGAGGTGCGTGTGCGTGTCTGCATCTCTCTTTCTGTGTGTGTGTGTGCCTCTATCCCTCTCTCTGTATTTGTGTGTGTGTGTGTGTGACAGACTACACAATCGACCACACATGCGCATGCACATGCACACGCACATGCAAAGAGAGAGATATCGTTACAGAGAACTCTGCACGGCAGAGCTAGATAGGCTGTTTCTAGTCATCAATTGAGGAGATTCCGTTTGAAGGCGGGAGACCAACCGTGCGCCAGCAAGAGGGTGAACAACCTCATTCGTAAAGCAGTGGGGGTAAGGGGCAGTGGCGGGTCATTGACGGCTGTGTTCGTCAATCCGCCTCGACTGAGTTTAAACTAGGTGTCGGCAGAAGGACTTCCACAGTTGTGGAAATCATGCTAAATGATCCACTCGGTGGTGTCTCGCT
>VFSX01000192.1:295000-297500 GCA_016618255.1 Chlamydomonas sp. UWO 241 | reverse complement strand
CCTCCTCAAAGAGGGCGGCTACGCCGCACTCAGCGACCGCATCCTCGTCCTACGCTTCCGCCCCGCCGGCGCCCCTCCCGTCACCGCAGTCATCGCTTACGCCCCCACAGACGCCGCGGATGACGCAGTCGCCAAGGACGCGTTCTACGAACAACTCCACCGCGACGTGCTCTCCCAAACCCCCTCAAACCACTTCCTTTTGGTCCTAGGCGACTTCAACGCCAAGATCACAGCGGCATCCCCCGACGCCCACCCGTCGGTGGGTCCGTACGCTTGCCCCCCCCTCCACCGCCCCTCCTCCTTCTTCCCTCCCTACTCCCCCCTTGCCGGGTTCCACCACAAACCTGGCATCAGCGACAACGGCCACCGGCTTCTCGACCTGTGTGCCGCCCACAACCTTGCCGTCACCTACACCTTCTTCCCCCATCCCCCTTCGAGCGTATTTTCCTGGTACAGCAACACCCAAAAGGATTGCAACATCCCAGACTACATCCTCGTCCGCCGCCCTCACCTGGGCTCCGTGCAAGATGTGCGAGCACGATGCCCCAAGACCCGGGGACTTGACACCATCGCCCGCTCTGACCACGCCCTTGTCACCGCGCGCATCCTCTTCCGCTTCTCCAGAGCCTGGAACATCACCCACTCCCGCCGTCCTCCTCCGCCCTCCCGCTATTTCACCGACCTGCTCCGAGACCCTGACACGCGGCTCCACTTCGCGGCAGCAGTCGAGGAGGCCCTCGCCACCCTCCCCCCTTCCCCGACCCCCTCCACCCTGGACCAGATGACGAGCCACCTCACCGCGGCCATCCACTCAGCCGCCAGATCCACCCTTGGCCCCCGCCCACGCGAGGTCCCCATCCACTTCTACCTCCCCCCCGAGACTCTCAAACTCGCCCACGACCTTCAGTCCATGCGTTCCGACAGTGCACTGACTGGCAACCGTGACGCCCCCAAGGAGGCGCGCATGACTGCCCAGCTCAAGTCCGCCATCGCACGCGCCACCAACAAGCACTGGGACGGTGTCGCTCAACGCGTGCAACACGATTTTGACGACAACAACCCCCACTCCGCCCACCGCATGCTGTCCAAACTCGTCGACCGCCCCCCTTCCGCCGCCCTCCCTGCCCTCCGTGTCGGCGACCACCTGTGCTTTGGAGCTCAGGCGGTGGCAGACGCGTTTGGAGAATATTTCCGTGTCCTCCACACTCCACTCCGCTCGGAAGTCGACGAAGCCACCCTCGCCTCCCACCTCATCTTCACACCCACCACCCCCGCACCGCCCCCGTCTCCCTCCCCCTCCTCCTCCTACACTACCCCCGCTCCGCCTCCGTCCCCCTCCCCCTCCCTCCCCTTCCCGTCCCCCCCCTCCCCTCCCCTCCCCCTCCCCTCCCTCCCCTCCCCCTCCCTCCCCCTCCCTCCCCTCCTCCCCCTCCCCCCTCCCCTCCTCCACCTCACTTTCGCCCCCTCCCTTCCCCCCTCCTCCTCCCCCCCTTGCCTCCCCTCCCTCTCTGAGCGAGGTGGTCTCCGCGATCAAATCCCTCAGGAACTCTGCCCCCGGCTCTGACGACATCACCTCCCCCCTCCTCAAACACGGCGGCACCGCAACCGCAACCGCCCTCCACCAGATCATCCTTACCTGTTGGAACACCACCTCCATCCCCGCCGCGTGGAACCAAGCAGACATCTGCCCCCTCTACAAGGGCGCATCCTCGGGCCCACCCACGCGCAGCAAGTCCTACCGCGGCATCTCCCTCCTGCCCGTCGCTGGCAAGGTCTACACTCACATCCTCCTCAACCGCCTCAAGCTCCAGCTGGAGCCCACCCTCCACACTTCCCAGTTTGGCTTCCGTCCGGGCCGTGGCACCTCCGATGCCATCTTCACCCTACGACGCCTCCAACAGGAGTCACACCGCGCCCACGCCCCCATCCATGTGGCTTACGTCGACCTGTCCAAGGCGTTCGACAGTGTCAACCACGCCGCCCTTTGGAAAACCCTCCTCCACCGCGGCGCGCACCCTGCCCTCCTTGCACGCATCGAAAGCCTCTACTCTGGTGCCACCGCCAGAGCCCGAGTCAACGGTGCATACTCCGCCCCTTTCCCTCTCAAAGCTGGCGTCAAGCAAGGCTGCCCCCTCTCCCTCCTCCTCTTCAATGTCTACATCGACACAGTTGTCCGGTCCCTGATTGCCCAGCTCCCCAACGCTGGCATTCAAATTGGCTACATGATTGACGGAAAACTGCACACCCCTGAGTCCCGCAAGGACTTTTTGACCACCATCCTCCCCCTCCTTCTCCACGCCGACAACCTCGCCCTGCTCGCCCCCTCCGAAGACGACCTCCGCACCATGCTCACCCTCCTCGACCGCATCTGTTCAGACCTGGCCCTTGCGATCAACTACGACAAAACCGTGGCACAATCCCTCGGCCACCCTTCTGCCCACACCGTCCCCTCCGCCCCTATCACCATCCCCTCCAACTCCTCATCTACCCCCCACCTGGT
>VFSX01000192.1:217500-290000 GCA_016618255.1 Chlamydomonas sp. UWO 241 | reverse complement strand
GGCCTGGCTCCTGCTAGACTGCCCCTCGGTGGAAACTACAAGGAGCGGCTTGCCCGGCGCTGCCATGGCTTGGCGAGTAGCCGCGGCGCTGCCGCGGCCCGTGCTGGGAGACGGCCCTTGTCCTCCCCCCATGCAGGATGCCATGCGGCACCGATCTCGACGAGTTGATCGACGAGCGGAGGAGCTGGCGCCCGTCAATGCATGCTGGACATCGGTCAAGATGGCTGCTCGTGGGGGCGAGCTACCATCAGGGCTTCAGCGGTGGTGACCGCCGAGGCAACAACAGAGTTTATCCGCTTCACCATCGCAGCGTTTGTCACCGTGCTCACCCTTGGGGGCACTCGTCCGCCGGTGACTGGCGTCGGCATTGGTCTTCAGGCAGCCTGCCATGACGACTCTGTTTGCCCAGGCCCCCTGGAGGGTGGGACCTGGCCATGCATGACGCATGGGGCGCAGGCAGAGCCCCATGCATGGAGTTGGACAACCATGCACCATGCCAGGCGGGGACTTTTCTGCTTCAGCGCCGCCAGTCGGCACAGCCGGCGTGGTTGGCCTCAAAGGCCAGGAGGAGGACGGTCCTTTCCTATACGCTCCTTGCCAGACATGTCCCTCAGGGACTTGTTTGGGTCTAAACTAGCCGGCGGGAGCGGTACTCTAGACGGCAGGTAACCGGCTGGTGGCTATCGTCCTTCACAGGGCGGTGGCACTAGGACTAGTGTTGTCTTAGCTGGAATGCCATGTAACTGTAACACGCCGCACACATATACACACACACGCTCACAGGACCGCAAACTCGGCTAATCGGTATCAAACCCCAAGCCACAGAGTGACCGGGGCGGGCGGGGCCCTCCGGGGGTGGACGGGGCAGCACGCTGACCACTCACTACCCTGAGAGATTTGATCAAACGGCCGGTGGTACTGCAGTAACAGTAACACGGGTTTTCCAGCTAAGCAGGCTACTCTTCTACTAGAAACACCCGCCGATACCCCAGCCCACTTCAGTACTAGAGTACCGCCGGCTCCCGGCCGATAGACTACCGCTCCCGCCGGCTAGACTGCCCCAAACAGCGGTCTCTGAGAGACATGTCTGGCAAGGAGCATATAGGAGAGGACCTTCCTCAGGGTCTCAGTAGTGGCCTTGTGGCCAGTCAAGCCGGCAGAGCCGACTGGTGCTGCCTGGAACGGTCCCCGCCTGGCAGTGCACAGCTGTCCAGCTCTCGTTTGCATGGGGCTCAGCCGGCGCCCCATGCCTCATGCATGGCCAGGTCCCACCCTCCAGGGGTGCATGGACGACAGAGTTGTCATGGCGGCTGCCTGAAGACCTTCCAACGCCAGTCACCGGCAGACGAGCGACCCCGAGGATGAGCGCGGTGACGAACGCTGCGATTGGTGAAGCGGATTTACTCTGTGTTGCCTCGGCGGTCGCCACCGCTGAAGCCGTGATGGTAGCCCGCCTCCACGGGCAGCCATCTTGACCAATGTCCAGCATGCATTGACGGGCGCCAGCTCCTCCGCTCGTGATCATCGGAGATCGGTGCTGCATGGATAAGGGCCGTCTCCCAGCACGGGCCGCGGCAGCGCCGCGGCTATTCGCCAAGCCATGGCAGCGCCGGGCAAGCCGCTCCTGAAGTGTTCCACCGAGGGGCAGTCTAGCAGGAGCCGGGCCAGTCGTATTTTACCCCGCTCGTCAGCGGCACGGAGATCCTCGTCACCAGCAGCGCTGCATTGCTGGGTCCAGGGCTCGGCGACGAGAACGCGCCTCCGTTAATCGAGCCCCCCGGTGGTACTAATCAAATAATATGCGAAGGATTCACTGCTTGTTTTGCCGCCTTGGTGAAATGGGTGCCCGCTTGGGTTGAAAACGCTGGGAGCTGGGCTTGAAGAGAGAGAGAGAGAGAGAGAAAGAGAGACTTGTGTAGTGTGGGTGCGAAATCGACCTGTTCCAATCGACTCCAAACCAAGGCTACGACTGGGATGCAACCCCAAGAGACCATGCACGTTCTAAAAACGGGGGTCGGAGGCCTCCCAGGGGGTGCGCTGGGGTGTGGGAGGTAGCGGCGGCGGCCGAACTGACGCCCCGCTGCGTCACACGTCGCTGCCCCGTCGCGTCCTCCCTTGCCATGCGTGGCCTCTGTGTGGCTGTCTCCGATGTGAGTGTGTCGCTGCGTGGCTGAACATGAACGCCGCGCGGCTGTCGACGATTGTGTGGCATCTCAGCTGTCAAAATCTAAGTTTAGTGGCATCGTGTCTTTTCGAAAAATGCAGTACGGGTAATCCTTCGTAAACACCCCCGAGGGGACGCCGGGCTCACTGTATATGTGCGGGGAGACGGCAAAGGGATGCAAAAAGGGAAGTCGGAGGGGTGCGCCGCAGTCTCAGGAGTCTCACTTCCGGGGGCACGCTCAATGGCCTGCGCTTGGCAACTGTCAATTGTTTTTGTGTTTTTGTTTTCTATGGGCGCTCACACTCTAGCAGAGCATCAACCGTCCGGCGTAGCCCATCCTGTGGGGCAGGCCACCCGCAAACTCGGCAAATCAGTATCAAAACCCAAGCCACAGAGTGGCCGGGGCGGGGCCCTCTGGGGGGCAAGCGGGGCAGCATGCTAACTGCCCAGCGCAGCGAGCGCCAGTGAGGTTCCTTCCTTGAGCGCAACGTGCGCCAGGTGTGGGCCGCCAAGCAATCAACGCGCCGCCGTCGCCCACCCTTCAGAGAGAGATTGTTACACGGCCGGTGGTACTTCCCTAAACGCCCCCGAGGGGACGCCGGGCTCACTGTATGTGTGGGGAGACGGGGAAGGGATGGAAAAAGGGAAGGCGAAGGGGTGCGCCGCAGGCTCAGGGGTCTCACTTCCGGGGGCACGCTCAATGGCATGCGCTTGTCAACTGTCATTTTTTTTTTTTTTTGTGGGCGCGCACACTGTAGCAGAGCATCAACCGTCCGGCGTAGCCCACCCCGTGGGGCAGGCCACCCGCAAACTCGGCAAATCAGTATCAAAACCCAAGCCACAGAGTGGCCGGGGCGGGCAGGGCCCTCCGGGGTGTGGGCGGGGCAGCACGTTGACCACTCAGCGCAGCGAGCACCAGCGAGGTTCCTTCCTTACGCGCAATGTGCGCCAACTGTAGGTCGCCAAGCAGTCAGCGTGCCGCCATCGTCAACCCACCAGGGGGGGTGCCCTAGTCAGAGTCCGGGAAGCCGGGGGGACGCATGCGCCCCGCCGACCTGTTCACAGGGGATCCACCGGAGCGTGGAGGCAGAGGCGAGGCCGGTCGCCCGCACGCACCACCCCGATGAATGGGTGGTCGGGGGGAGGGCCATCGGCAGCAGCCCACGCCGGTGGGAGTCGGTCGAGGGAGGCGATCTCTTGGAGGCCCGTCCAGAAACGGGCCACCGCCGCGCGGCCGGCACGGTCAGCTTTGTCAGGCTGGGCCGGGCCAGCCGTGAGGACCGGGAAGAAGTCAGTAATCAGGGATTGGTCGTCGGGGGGGGCGGCGCCGGTGTCGAGGTGTAGGGCCCACAGGAGGCGGCGTCCATACGCCATGGCGTCAAGGGCCGCCACACAGACGACGCGCCACACGTCGGCGTACACGGCGGCGTCGAGCGGCTGCAGCAGCCAGACGTGGCGGCACGCCAGCGCGCCCGCCAGCACCCCCTTGGCCTCCAGCCCGGCGCGCACGGCCCCGACGACCGCCGTAGCGACGCGACACTCCCAGAAGTAGTGGGAGCGCCACATGAGGTCGGGACGCGGGCCGTGTGTCTGGTGCCAACCGCAGGGGCAGGGGGCAGTGAAGATGATGCCACCGCCGCCCGCGCCGGGCACGCCGTTGAGGGTGACGCGCCAGAGCGTCTCCTTGAGCGTGTTTTTGCACCCGAGCATCCACACCCTGCGCAGTGCGATCGCAACGGATGCGCGCCCCGCCTCGACAACGGCGGGGCTAGCGGCCAGCGCGGGCGTACCACTCAGCAAGAGCGCGGCGGTGACATAGTCGGTGTGGCACGCCCGGCGCATCCCCTCAAATCCCTGCAGCTGCAGCCCCGTAGCATCGCGCACACTGAGGCCGCCTGGGCCCACGAGTGGGATCACCCGGCCCGGCTCCTGCCCAGTCTTGGGGCCACTCCGCCACCCCACACACGCAGCGACAGCCCGCGCGGCAGCAGCCTCCTCGGCAGTGGGGAGGGCCACAGGCAGCGTGGGCTGCGGGGTGAGTACGGGCGGGAGGCGGCGGGCCGCGTCGGCCCTCCACTCGGCAGGCAGCACAGCGTACACCGCTGCCACCTCGGGGGTGAGGCGGTCATCAACGTCATGGTCGCAGTGGCTCCATGACTCCAGCATGTGCTGCAGCAGCAGGGGCATGGCCGGGCGGCGCGCACCGCAGAGGACGATCCGGAGGGGGCGCGCGCGGCAGGCCGCGCGGGCACCAAATGGGTCTGCCGCGCCGCGGCACGCCTCCAGCAGCTCAGGCAACAGGCCTCCAGGGAGGGGCTTGCCGGCGCATGCCAGCTGCACAAGCACTGCGACGCGGTTGAGGGCGCGTTGGAGCACCATCAGGTCGGTGACGGTGCGTAGGCCAGGCAGGTGGGACATGAGCGCAAAACCTTGCTTCCATCGGTCAGCGCACCCCAGCACACCAGTGGGGGGCGCATCCCCGACCCCGGAAGCCTGCGCCGGCCATCGCACCGACCGCTGACCCGCCGAGAGCTCCAGCTGCAGCAGGGGGTTGGCCCACAGCGGGGCGGCGCCGCCCCAGCCCGCGCCACCGCCGTGCCCAAGGGCCGCCACCCGCGGCGGGCCGAGCGCCTGGAGGCCCTCGACCAGACGGGCAAGCGGGGGTGGCAGCGATGCACCCGCGTGGCCAGTGAGGCTGGGCACGAGCGCAGATGGCAGCCGCCCGGCGTCAGCCGCTGTCATCGCCGTCGCAGACAGCAGTAGCACCAGCCCAGGGTGGCGGCCAGGGCATGCTCGGCGGAGGAGCACGTCCACTGCGGCAACCACCGGCGGCACCCCGGGGCCGGCGAGCGTGGCTGGGTCGGGCTGGGGCAGAGGCATGCCCCCGCCCCCGGCATCATCAACATCAGCATCAGTGCCACCGGTGGGGGTGGCAGCGGTAGCAGCAGCAGCACCACCACCAGTGGGGGGCGCTGCCGCAGTGACCCGCCGCTGGTACAGCACAGTGGGGTCACCAAGCAGGAACACGATGAGGCGGCGGAGACCGACAGCCCGGCGCGCGCGGAGGTGCTCGGCCCATGGCAGCATCCCCATGCCGCCCCGTGCTGGGCGGCCCGGGAGGAGCGCGGGCGGCACCCCAGGCAGCACTCGGCGTGTGCGCGAGGCCACGGGCGTGGGCCCCACGCCGGCATCGACCAGCCGCTTTGAGATGCGGTGCAGCCGATCGAACACCCACTGCGGCACGGCGTGCATCGTGGCACGGTGAAGGAGCCGGCCGACACCGTACGCCGCCGCCGCCGACGCGCGGCCGAAGGCGGAGAGCGGCAGCCGCGCCAGCTTGTCGTATTTGAGCGCGACTTGGTCGAGCAGCTCTTCCCAATCCGGCTGTGGCTCGCCGCCCGCCTCGACGACCGCGCCCAGAGAGGCCGCCTCGGTCACCACCGCCAGACCACAGACTGACTCGGGGAGCACGCCATCGGGCGGCACCGCGTCGCCCAGGGCGAGCAGCTGGGACTTTGGGGGGTTGAGAGCCAGGCGCGACGCCATCTGGAAAACGTGCATGAAGGCGAGGAACGCTTGCACACACGCCGGGGTCAGCTGGCGCAGCAGAGGCAGGGTGTCATCGGCGTACTGCACGCAGAACACTCGCACGCCGCGCGCGATGTCGATGCCCACACTCGGGCAGCCGTGCAGGTGCCGCACCAGCGCCTCCGCAGCGAACAGGAACAGAGCCGGTGCAACCGGGCAGCCCTGGCGCACACCCGCATGGTACGGCTGCGCTGCAGAGGTGAAGCCGTTGACCGTCGCTGACGCCGTCGTCCCAGTGAGGATGGCGCGCGTCCAGCGGAGGAGCCCGTCGCCCGCCCCCATGGCCTCCATCACCGCATAGAGGAACGGGCGACTGACGGTGTCGTACGCCTTACTGAAATCGAGGAAGGCGGCGACCACCGCCGTGTTGCCATCGCCAGCAGCCCGGTTGGAGGCCAGGAGGTGGGGGAGAAGGTGCATGAAGAGCACGTTGTCGGTGATGAGCCGGCCTGGGAGGAAGGCCGTTTGGTGGGGGCCGACGACTGTAGCCAGGACTGGTGCCGTGCAGCCAGGGTTTTGGTCATCACACGGTAGTCGGTCGACAACAGGGTGATGGGGCGGTAGTTGGTCGGCTCGGCCGGGTCGCCCTTCTTGAAGATGGGTGCGACGTCGCCGGCCAGGAAGCCACGCGGCACCCCGCCCGTGTGACCCACAGCTGAGTACACACGAGCAAGAAGCCGTGGCAGTGCCGCACCTCCGCGGCGCCACAGCTCGATGGGGATGCCGTCTGGGCCAGGCGCCGCCCCTGGCCGTGACTGGCGCAGAGAGAGAGATTGTTACACGGCCGGTGGTACTTCCCTAAACGCCCCCGAGGGGACGCCGGGCTCACTGTATGTGTGGGGAGACGGGGAAGGGATGGAAAAAGGGAAGGCGAAGGGGTGTGCCGCAGGCTCAGGGGTCTCACTTCCGGGGGCACGCTCAATGGCATGCGCTTGTCAACTGTCATTTTTTTTATTTTTTTTATGGGCGCGCACACTCTAGCAGAGCATCAAACTGTCCGGCGTAGCCCACCCCGTGGGGCAGGCCACCCGCAAACTCGGCAAAGCAGTATCAAACCCAAGCCACAGAGTGGCCGGGGCGGGAGGGGGCCCTCCAGGGGGCGGGCGGGGCAGCACGCTGACCACTCAGCGCAGCGAGCGCCAGCGAGGTTCCTTCCTTGAGCGCAATGTGCGCCAACTGTGGACCGCCAAGCAATCAGCGTGCCGCCGTCGCCCATCCCAGCAGGGGGGGCGCCCTGGTCAGTAGTCGTCCCGTATTGGGCAGCTTGGTAGAAGCGGGGTCGTGGCTGGCGGTCGCAGCCGCATGCGCTGCGCCTCCCTCAGCTCGGCAGCGTGGGCCTCGGGGCTGTGGGCGACCAGCGCCACAGCTCAGTTTCAGTTGTCAGACTTGCAAGCAGGTGGGGGCACCCGCCACAGAGAGAGAGAGAGATTGTTACACGGGCCGGTGGTACTCCCCACGCCCCCGAGGGGACGCGGGCTCACTGTAAATGTAGGGAAACAGGAAGGGGATGGGAAAAGGGAAGGCGAAGGGGTGCGCCGCAAGCTCAGGGGTCTCACTTCCGGGGGCACGCTCGATTGTCAATTGTTTTTGTATTTTTGTATTTTATGGGCGCGCACACACTAGCCACAGCCCCGTTGCGGCGAGGAAGGCGAAGCGGTGCGTCACGAGGGAGATGAGGAGGCGTGCAGTTGACAACTGCACACATGTTACACTTACAACCCTTGAAGCTCAGCCCTGTTAGCTCAGTTGGTCAGAGCGTGGTGCTAATAACGCCAAGGTCATCGGTTCGACCCCGATATGGGGCACTTCTTTTTACTGCGCAACAGTAACACGGGTTTTCCAGCTAAGTAGGCTACTCTTCTCCTAGAGACACCCGCCGATACTCCAGCACACTCAAGTACTAGAGTACCGCCGGCTCCCGGCCGATAGACTACCGCTCCCGCCGGCTAGACTACCCCAAACAGCGGTCTCTGAGAGACATGTCTGGCAAGGAGCACATAGGAGAGGACCTTCCTCAGGGTCTCAGTATTGGCCTTGAGGCCAGTCAAGCCGGCAGAGCCGACTGGTGCTGCCTGGAATGGGCCCTGCCTAGCAGTGCACAGCTGTCCAGCTCTCGTTTGCATGGGACTCAGCCGGCGCCCCATGACTCATGCATAGCCAGGTCCCACCCTCCAGGGGTGCATGGTCGACAGAGTTGTCATGGCGGCTGCCTGAAGACCTTCCAACGCCAGTCACCGGCAGACGAGCGACCCCGAAGATGAGCGCGGACGAACGCTGCGATTGGTGAAGCGGATTTACTCTGTGTTGCCTCGGCGGTCGCCACCGCTGAAGCCGTCTTGACCAATGTCCAGCATGCATTGACGGGCGCCAGCTCCTCCGCTCGTCGATGAACTCGTCAAGATCGGTGCCGCATGGCGTCCTGCATGGGGGGAGGATAAGGGCCGTCTCCCAGCACGGGCCGCGGCAGTGCCGCGGCTATTCGCCAAGCCATGGCAGCGCCGGGCAAGGCGCTCCTGAAGTGTTCCACCGAGGGGCAGTCTAGCAGGAGCCGGGCCAGTCGTATTTTACCCCGCTCGTCAGCGGCACGGAGATCCTCGTCACCAGCAGCGCCGCATTGCTGGGTCCAGGGCTTGGCGACGAGAACGCGCCTCCGTTAATCGAGCCCCAACACCGACGTCAAAAAAAACGTTGGCTCTCGATGCGCAGCATAGGCGTCATTTGACAGCTGCCACGCTGCCACAAACACACTGACACACGCACACACACACACACACACACAGGACCTCGAGGGAGATGCGGGGGTGCTGGCAGCTGCCAAGCTGCACACACACACACACGCACGTTCACAAGGACGTCAAGGGAGATGATGAGTTGCTTGCCGCTGTCAAGCTGCACACACACACACACACACACACACACTGACACGCACACGTTCACAGGGCCTCGGGGGAGATGAGATGGTGCTGGCAGCTGCACGCACACACACACACACACACCACACACACACACACACACCACACACCACACACACAGACACACACGCGTTCACAGGACCTCGAGGGCGATGACGAGTTGCTGCCAAACTGCACACACACACACACACACACTGCCACACACACGCTCACAGGACCTCGAGGGAGATGAGGAGGTGTTGGCAGCTGCCAAGCTGGGCGGCGTGTCGTGGGTGTCTGCGTCGCTGACACGCGGCGACATCATGGGGGGGGGCGGGAAGGTGCGACACACATGGAGAAGTTCATCTTCTAGTAGTTGTGTGCTGTACTGTGCTGTGCTGTGCTGTGCTGTGCTGTGCTGCGCTGCGCTGCGGTAAGTGGGTGTCTGCGTCGCTGCCACGCGACAACACACTTGGGGGGGGCGGGAAGGTGCGACACACTTGGAGAAGTTCATATTCAGTAGTTTTATGCTGCGCTGTGCTGCGCTGTGCTGCGTTGTGCTGCGCTGCGCTGTGCTGCACTGCGGTAAGTGGGTTTCTGCATCGCTCACACGCGGCAACACCGTTGGGGTGGTGGAAACGTTGTGACACACACGCGCACACGCAGAAAACCACACACACACACACTCACACGCGCACGCACGCAGCTCCCCCTCCCCGGCAGCGCTGCATTCAGTGACTTCAAGTCACCGCGCCGCATACACACACACACACACACGCACACACACACACACACACGCAGCTCCCTCCCGGCAGTGCTGCATTCAGCGCCTTCAAGACCCCTCGTACCAACCCGCCGCCGCCCCCGCGCGCAACGCCCGTCGTGTTCTCGCGGGCACCCTCACTCAACGGAATGGGTGCGACTGCCAAGAGGTGGGGTTGGAGGGAGAGACACACGCACGCGCACGCACACGCACGCACATGCATGATCAGGCGCTCGCACACACACGCGAGCGCACTGCCCACGCGCACACACATCAACATGAGCACCCCACACAACAGGTGGTTGTGGAGTTTAACAGTGGGAGAGGGAGAGAGAAACCAAGAGCGGGATAGAGGGTGAGAAAGAGGCAGCTGTGTTTGTCAAGAAACAGGCAGACAGGCAGGCAGGGAGGGAGGCAGACAGACAGAGACAGACAGACAGACAGACAGACAGACAGACAGACAGACAGACAGACAGACAGACAGACAGACAGACAGACAGACAGACAGACAGACAGACAGACAGACAGCAATGCTCAGTCAGCACCACGCCCCTCCTGCACCCGTGCCACGCCCCGCTTGCCACAAACACGCCGCCTCATGTCACACACACACACACACGCACACACACGCACGCACACACACGTTCCATTCCATTCCATTTAGATAACGGCGAAATCGTTCCCCAGAGGTCTGCATGGGGGCGTCTGTCAATAGCAAGTGACCACTCGTCGATAGCGGGTGACTGCTCGTCCCTACACGGACACACACACACACACACACACACACACGCACACGCACACACGTGCCCCGCATCCCCCCACCGCACCCCCCACCAGGCACACCAAGCACGTGCACGGGCTCACGGTCGACACCTGCACACCGTCGCACGCTGCCAGCGGCGGTAGCGGTGGCGGTTGGACCCCAGGCAGCACCGGAACAGGGGCGGCGGCCGCGGCCACCCCGCGCGCGTCGTTTACGTCGCCCGGCGCGCGTGCGCCCGCCGCGGGGTCACCGTCGATAGGCGGCGCGGCGGCGCCGTCGAGGCTGCACTCTCAGGTGGCGGACGGCGGCGGGTGCGACAGCCCGTCGATGGGCGCAGCGTCAGGCAGCCCACTGCTGCATCGCGCAGTGGTTCTCCTCCCCGCGCTCTCCATCCCACCCGGCAGCGCGCAGCGGGCGCGCTCGCCTGTCCTAGGGGCGACGGGGTCGCCGATGGGAGGGGCTGGACATGTACTAGCAGTGGCAGGGGGGATGGGGTCGCCCCGCCCGCGCGAGGCGTCAGTCGCAATGTGAGACAGAGGTCAAAACTGTTGCGGTGTAATACTTGGAGCTGGGTGCCTCATCAGGAACGAAGTCTTGCTTGAAACGCAGTTGATTCAACCGGAAACCCCAGTCAATAAGGGGCTGTTGACTCAACAGGATCATGAACCCCCAGCTGAATCAATTGCTGTTGTTTCAACCGCGTTTCAGCGTTCAGCAGCATTCAACTGCGGCTTCAACACTCGACTACAGGACCGACGTTTATTTGGGATGGATTGAAGGGGTAGGTTGCCAGCCTAGCCAGGGCCTTGCTGACCCACATGAATCTGTCTGGCTCAACCTGGCTGGCCCAACTTGCCTGGTTGGTTGAGCATGGCTGGCTGGCTGGCTCGGCGCCTGGCTTGGCGCCTGGCTTTAACCGACCGAGCAGTCTAAACGTGACAGAGACCGGGCAGGGGCGGGGGGTGTCACTCCCTGAGTTACTGGACCCAAAAGGCAGACGCCGTGTCCACTTGCCGGCGTGTGGGTGCTGGTTGGCTGCACCTCGGTAAGCCGGTACTTGCTAGTGGCCCCTGAAGGGTAAGAGAGGTGCCAGCACGAATCACTGACAGTGGTTGTACGTGTGCACATCTCTAGAGTGCCGCCTGCCTGTAGGTGAGCGTCACACACGACTGTAAAATCCACCATCATCAGAGTGCTTATGCTCGACAGGATATGGGCGCGAGGGTGGCGAGAACGTGCCAGCGGCTGTGGCTGTGCGCCAGAGCTGCTGAAGACATGGCTGATATCATGCGTCAGGTGTGCACCTGCTTGTTTGCATCGCTACACTTGACGCCCAGCTCGCTGCCAAAACACACACATGGGATCGTCCGCGGATGGGACCACCGTGTGGGATGAGACTGTCCACATGCGCGCGTCCAGCGCAACCCTGTCCCTTGGAGGTGAAATAACTGACATCTGGGGGCAGCGGAAGCCAGCTCTAGTGGGCGTAACATGAGCTTTTCTTGACGGCTTGTGGTGGAGACAACGCTGGCGTGTGGAGGAGAAAATGCTGGAGTGTGGCGGGGAGAAAGTTGGCGCTGACATTCCTGGGGTGGATGGGTTGGGAGTTCCGGATGCAACCCCACTTAACACGGTTGTCCACACGGTGACACAGCCATGCGGCCACCCACTGGCTCTGCTCTGACTAGCCAGGACACATGCAGGAGCCCAGCTGGAGTTGGGTGTTACTCCTTGGGTAGATCGCCCTCGCCCCTTCCCCCTCCCCCCACACACCGCGTCTTGGGGGGTGGGGGTGCCATCGGGACAGGGCATGGGTATGTGCCTGCATGGGTGTGTCGTGTGTCGTGTGCGTGCGAGTGGCTCCCTCCTTCCGCAGTGGGGTGCATGTGCTCGATCTGAGTGTACACCGTTAATCATTCGGCACCTCCCTCCCCACCAAACACACGCACACACGCTGCAGGCCCCGCATGCACCCCCGCAACCGTGGCTTCCTCCTCGCGGTCATAGAGGCGGTCGACGTTGGTGACAGCGTGCTAGCGTGGACCCGCACCATCCTCACGCACACGTACGCGTCGGCCAACGTCAATGGGTTCATCTCTGCGCCGCGCCGGTACGCGGCGGGTGTGCGTCAGGGCTGCCCCGCGGCGCCTGCCCTCTTCCTGTTCCTCGGGCACGCGCTCGCGTGCTTCCTGCGCACGTGCCCGGCGGTGGGGGTCGAGGTTGTGCCTGGCTGCAGAGTGGTCTGCCCGCAGTACGCTGACGACTGCATGCCCCTCCTCCGGTCGTGTGCGCCAGCTGACGTCGCTGCGCTCGTGCAGGCGATGGCGGTGTTTGGTCGGGCGACGGGCCTCATCCTCAACCTCGGCAAGTGCGGCATCCTGCCCCTGGGGTCGGCGGGGGCAGGCCTGGTGGCAGGTGCCCAGGTGGCTGGGCTGCGCGTGTTGGACGCGGGCGTGTCCCTGGGGGTGCCCGTCTCGGCTGGCCTGCCGCCCCCGGAGTGCGTCACCGGTGTGTGCCGCGAGAGGCTGGCGGCTGCGTACACCAAGGTGGCGCGCTTCCCCATGTCGTCGTTTGGCATGGCGCATGCCGCCGCGACGTACGGGGTCTCGCGCATCAGCTTCAGGGCGGTGCAATGTGGCATGACCCCGGAGGCGGTGCGGCTGCTCTCTCGGTGCACGGCTGTGCTGGTGGACCAGCGCATTGGGCCCACCCCGCCGGCCTCTCTGCCTGGTTGGGCCTCCTCGGTGCCTGGCGTGCCCGCGAGGCTGCTGCTGGGGCGGCCGGCGCACGGGGGTTTCGGTGCGCCCGCGTGGATGGAGATTGTGCACAGGCAGTGGGCCGTGCACCTCGCGTGCCTGTTTGGGGCGTGGGCGGCTGGCGCCCCCCATCTCCTGCTGCCTGCTCCACGGGCCGGCGATGGTGGCGGCGGAGGCGGTGGCGGTGGCAGCGGCGGCAGGGGTGAGGGTGGTGGTGAGGGCGGCGAAGGCGAGGCCCAGCCGGCCCAGCAGCCCGCGCCCCCAGCCCAGCCGGCATGGGAGCCGCTGATGGTGGAGGCAGTGCAACGCCTGTGCCCGGAGGCCCACCCGAGCCTCTTTGTGCTTATGGCTGGTCTCGCATCTGGGCCAGGCACCCTGCCTAGCGGCCTAATTGGTGAGTGCGAGAACCTGGCGGTGGGCGTGTCGCTGCTGGCTGGGCCGCTGCGGCGCATGCTCGATGGGGTGCAGGCCCTGGGGCCGGTGCCGCGCATCCCGGGGTGCGTGCGAACAGCTGAGCTGTGGGGGGCGGAGGCGCCGCTCTGGGCAAACCCCCTCCTCCGGCTGGAGCTGCCGGACACGCAGAGGATGGTTGAGTGGCGGGAGCCCCCTGGTGCGGTGGCTGTGCACGCGCTTTTCAGTGGGGGCGATGCTACCCGCTGGCGTGCGGAGGGCCCCGCCCGCGTGCGCAGCGCGCTCCCTGGCATGCGCACGGTTGCGGACCTGTGTGCGCTGTGGGCGTGGCTTGCTGCTGTCAACATGGTGCGCAACACACGCACGGTCGACCACGCGTGCCTGGTGGCGTACGCGGCCGCGGCCCCGGCGCGCGCGTCGCTCGTGCTGGGGCAGTTTTGCGCGGCACTGGCGTGTGGCGCCTACGACGGTGGCGGTGCCTGGAGGGGGGTCCTGTGCCGTGCCCTCTTCCCGGACGCGCCGCCGTCAGTGACTCGGGGTGAGCTGGACCTGCTGTGTGTGCGGCGCACGCTCGACCCCCTCTACACCATAGTGGCGGTCGTGCTTGCTGCACTGCCCGCTGCCTGGGTCGAGGCGGCGGCTGGTGGTGCCGCCCTCACCGCCCTCAGGCCGCTCGGCCAGTTCTGCCCCCTCCCCAGAGCAGGCAAGTGCGCGGCCGTTGTGGAGATTCTATGGTTGGTCGGCTGGCAGCTGCCGAATGTCATCACGCCGGCTGGCTGGCAGCGTGGGCGGCCTGGCCTGCGCTCCACAGCTGCCCGACCTGCTCCTCTGCCTGCAGCTGCGGGGGGCGGCGCCGCGGGTGAGCCGCGGTGAGTGGGGTTTGCACATGGCCCGGGTGTGGTGGGGAAGCTGACGTGTAAGCTGGCTGTGGCGCTTCAGCTGCGGGCGGTGGTGGACGAGCGGCGGGTGCGGCGGGCGGCCACGGTGGAGGCGGCTCTGGCACTGGACCACGGTCCGCACGGGGGGCCCCGCACGACCAACGCGCAGGTCTGCGCAGGGCTGCGCGGCCTGGAGGCGGCGGTGCCGGCGCTGTGGCGGGTGCCCCTCCTCAATGCCCGCAAGGAGCCCATCTGGCGCCTGTGGGTGAGTGGTTTCCACAAGCAGGCTGCGCTGGGCGTGCCCTAGTGCCCGTGCGGGTGGCGGTGCCGTGAGGAGGACGGGTCGCCGGCGACGGCATGGCGTGCACACTGCTTCTGGGGGTGCCCGGTGGCGGAAGCAGTGGTGGTGGCGGTTGCTGCTGCCCTCCCTGCCCCTACTCCGGTCGTCACGTGCTGCCAGTTGTGGCTGTTGCAGCCTCCCGCTGGGGTGCGGCCTGGTGTGTGGGCGGTGGTGTCTGCGCTCGTGGTGGACGCAATGTAGCGCGGCCGCCGCCACCTGTGGCGCATCACGCGCCCGCGTGATGGTGTGCTGCCACTTGGTTGTGCGGCGGCGACCGCGCGCGCGGGGGAGCTAGCGACGACTGAGCTGTGGGATGCGCTGGCCGCCTTCGCTGAGGGTGGCGTGGTGCTGTGCGGGTGGGCGGCTGTGGTGGGCCCGACCCACCCCTTCATTGGAGTGGTGGACGGTGGGCTCACTCTGAACAAGACATCCTAGACCCCTGAGGGTGTGTGTGAGGGAGGTGGCGCCACACGCGCGAGGTGGCGGGTGTGGTGTGGTCGCTGAGTAGAGTGCTGCGGCGGGTGCCGTGCTTCGGCCTTTTTGGGTTGGTTGGGGGTGGGACACTGAGCCAATTGAGAGCCTAGTGGCAAAGCGATCAATGCAGTGGCTAGGCCATGTGATGCGCATGCCGGCTTCTCGTCTTCCTCGTACGACTTTTGACTGCACAATGGATGTGGCTCGGCAGCAAGGCCGGCCTCCAGCCTCCTCCCGACACTATTTTCTTAAGCTACTGATTCAGCAGCTAGGCGAAACTAGTGGCACTCGTTCTGATTGGAAGACTTTTTTGGACACGGCGTTTGAGCGTGCTCAGGATAGGGTCGGGTGGAGAGCCGTGGTGTACGGTCCGGCTGCCCCTCAGGCGCCGGCCCCTCCACCACGGCGGTCAAGTAGATTGGCAAGCGCCACTTGACCCCCTATCCCCTAGAAGCAGTTAGGACCTATTTTGGAGGCGTCGCACAATAGCTCTCCTTTTTGCTCTGGGACTACACGTTGGCAGGCAGCCGGCTGGTGGCTACCGCCCCTCACAAGTAATTGTTAGGGCCAGAACTGGACTTGGGTCTAGGCGGTGGTACTAGGACTAGAGGTAGTCTTTGCTGGAAAGCTGATGTAACTGTAACTGCAACTGAGCCTTCTTGGTCCCTTCATGGTCCTGGCTTTACAGCTGGTTATACCTGGGGTCTGCCTCTGACGGATTCAGGCCTGAGTGTGCTGCCTACCGTGGGCTACTTTTGCAGCTTCACCTTTTTGGTGGGCCTCGTGCCTGCTCTCTTAAGTCCCGCTGGAGCTTTGGAACCGAACGTGTGACCGCCGGCAGTGGATTGTAAAACTCTCATCATCATGCCTGGCTTAGGTGCTGCTTGCTTGGTGCCCGCCGCCGCGTGTGGGTGGCGCTGCCGTGGGTCCCCCCCCCCTTTTTGACTTTTGGCAGGGCTCCTGCTTTTATTGATCCTGCTGGAACTCTGGAACTGATTGTGACCGCCGGCCTGTGATTGTAAAACCCTCTTGTTGTTGAACCCCCTCCGTGCCGCCCGAGTCTGCTCTCACATGCGTGTTGCGGCACATGAGCATGTGCCTCCACGCATCATTCCGATCACAATCTTATCATGACTGTGATCTCTGCTGACAATCCAATCCCAATCCCAATGATGTGACCTCTTGCTGATCAGGCCTCTCTCACGCATCGCACGTTCGATCTGCGTGCGCCTTTGTGCGATTACGCATCTCATTACAAGTGGCGTCGAGTGGAGGCGCTTGGCCTCTGTCGTTCATGCCAACTCGCACCAACTCGATCTCTATGAGGTGTCCACACCCCTCCCCACACCTAATGCGCTTAGGTGTCCGCGATTTGCGCCCTCCTTACTTTCAACCCCAAACACAAGTATGTCCATGATGCTCAAGTCCAAGGTCGCCGCGGTGTCCACGCGCAGCAGCGTGATTGTTCAGGCCAAGAAGGGCACCAAGAAGGTCGCCAAGAAGTCCGGCGACTCCATGGTGCGTCTCCTACTGCCTGCCTGCCTGCCTGCAAGCTGGGGTGCACCAGGGGCGGGAGGAAGGGGCGGGCCATCGCTGTGTCAAAGCGATGCGCCTGATGCCAGCCCCCTGATGCGCCCGCCCCGCTCTTCCCCGCTCCCCAGCATGCGCGTGGTGGCAGGCCACGCGCATACTGGACGCGTGCGTGCGCGAGTGCGCTCATCGCACGTCATCTGCGTGCGTTCACCGCACGCGACCGTTCGTCCTCTTGACGAACGAGATGCAAGCGAGATTGCATGCGCGCATCACCCCATCACCACATCGCATCCCAATCAACTTCGTGCCCGGCAGGCGCACTTGGCCTGACACCCATGTGTGTGCGTGGTTGACAATCTCCATGTACATGTCCCCAGCATGCACGGCACAGACCTCGCACACACACACTTACACGGACACACACACTGACACACACACACACACACACTTACACACACTCCCCCCCCCCCTCTCCCCCTGCAGTGGTACGGCGCAGACCGCTCCCTCTACCTTGGGCCCCTGTCCGGCCCCGCGCCGTCGTACCTGAACGGCGAGTTCCCCGGCGACTACGGCTGGGTGAGTGGAGTGCGCTTGGGGGCGAGGCGGGCCAGCATGTTGCCGTACGCAATGTGCGATCGCATGCTCTGTATGGCATATGGGGAGGGCATATGGGGAGGGCGTGCTGCTCCCTGCGCAGGCGGATCGGTGTGCGAGCTCAGAGCGAGACTTTGTGAGGCACACCCCACCCTGTACATGCGAACGCGCCCTCACACCCGCCCCGTGCTCACACGTGCACACGCAGGACTCCGCGGGTCTGTCCGCTGACCCCGAGACCTTCTCTCGCTACCGCGAGACGGAGATCATCCACGCGCGCTGGGCCATGCTTGGCGCCCTCGGCTGCGTGACCCCCGAGCTCCTCGGAGGCGCCACCAACCAGCCCGTCTGGTTCAAGGCTGGCAGCCAGATCTTCCAGGAGGGCGGCCTCGACTACCTGGGCAACTCCTTCCTGATCCACGCGCAGTCGCCGGTCGCGATCGTCGTGTCCCAGATCATCCTCATGGGAGGCGCTGAGGCGTTCCGCGTGGCCGGCGGGCCCGCTGGAGAGGGCCTCGACAAGGTGAGGGAACCAGCGGCGGGGGCAGGGGGGCGGAGGAGCACCGGGGGCAGGGGGCAAGCCAGCAGCAGGGGGGGTCGCAGCCGGAGGGAACCACTCACGCAACCCCCACTCACTCCCCACCCACTCCCCACTCCCTCCCTAACCCTCCAACCCACTCACCCACTCCCAGAACTACCCCGGTGGCACATTCTTCGACCCCCTGGGCCTGGCTGACGACCCCGACACCTTCGCCGAGCTCAAGGTGAAGGAGATCAAGAACGGACGCCTCGCGATGTTCTCCATGTTCGGCTTCTACGTGCAGGTAGGTGTGGGGAGCCGTACTCTTGCCTTGCACCCTTTGCACACACACACACCCTGTTGCTTGTGTGCCCTCACCCTCACTTGCACCTCACTCACCCTTACTCACTTGAACTCGCTTGTACTCACCTGTATGTCTTCCCCCATCCCTCGCTTGTGTAGGCGATAGTCACTGGGAAGGGCCCGATCGAGAACCTGGGCACGCACCTGTCGGACCCCGGCCTCAACAACGCGTTCGCGCAGGCAACCAAGTTCACTCCCACCCCCTGAACAGGGAGGGTATCATGAGCTTACATTTGTATTTTGATTCTTTTGTGTCTTTGTTCCTTGGCGAGCCACTCAGCGCCACTCTCGACAACAACAGATGATGGAAGTAGTTGCAAACAGTTGCACGCAAGCGGTGGTGAAGTTGTAACGTCGAGCTGAGTGATCCAACAGGCCGTGGTATCAGTCACAGCAGCCGGTGTGTCAGACCTCTACACAGCTCTAATCATTGTCACGTTTGCGCTCCTTGCCCAGGCCCCCCAGTGGCCTCACTTGCTGAGTCGCACTCAACCTCGGGAAACACTGAGGGGGACAGGGTTGCACCGCATTGGACAGGGGCCCAATGCGCAGACAGTCATATGCACGTGAACGATTGGGTTGGGAGAAACAAACAAGCAGGTGTAACAGCTTTGGTGCACATCCAACCGCTGTGTGTGGGGACATGCACCAGCCCTAGTAGCCCCGGCTATGGCGTTGGACCGCGTGAGTGCTCGGTGAGGTTCAGACCAACCAAAACTTACAATAACAACACACGGACTGCGTTAGGCCAGGTTTTCGCGTGACCTACCTGCAGATACCCAGGGCCTGTGCCAATGACTTACAGCCGCGTGTGAGCCACATGAGGGCACACGATGTTTTGAACGCCCTCTGCAGATGCCGCAACACCAGCCCTGCTCCGCCGCTTGTGTGGCACACCCGCTCACGCCCTTGCTTAAGCCCACCAAGCAGGCGCCAGCAGAGTGGCTACTACAACCACCTCTGGCAGCACAGCCAGGGGGGCGGGGTCTGCTCTCGTGACACCCACGCCACCAACAAACAACATGGCGCTGCTGCTGCCCTCCGCCCGCTTGCCAGAGCCACTTCCACTAGGCGCTCGTGCGCACTCGAAAAGAAGGGTAGGCTGGCGTTTGCGCGGCCTCGCGGGCTTTCGTAGTTTTAGAAAGCCCCCTTGGGCTTCTAGTCGCACGCTCCGGGGTCCTCCGGACGCGCTCATGTTACACCTGTAGATCCCGCAAAACTCGGAGGCACCAAAGGCTGGAGCGTCGGCGGTCGCCCGCGCGGCGGCCTCTCTGAAAGAAGGCCTCGGGCAGTCGCGTGACTGGTCAGGGGTGTGTTCAAATGGCCTGGATCAGCCTGTCCCATCTTGGATCGTGACGGGCTGAGTCAGGCCAAGCACAAGTCGTCCGATCAGAGGTACCTCTCGGAGAGGAGCCCTATCAGGTACTCACGAGAGGAGCCCCGTCACGTGCGGGCGGCATCTCTGAGCCTTGGAAGCGGCGCCTGATCAGACGAGTACACGAGAGAGGAGCCCGCGAGGTGCGCGCGGCGTATACGGCCATAGGCGTGCGGCCTTGTAGTGGCCGATCAGAGGTACTTGAATCTGGAGTCCGGAAGGCGAGGGCGCTTGCGCTGTGATGCTGCTGCCGCCCCCTCTGCTCCACCCTCTCTGCTCCTCGCGCGCGCGAGAGATAAGCATGCGCTCAGGCGAACTCGAACGAGGATGCAGCAGGTGCAGGGCAGCGCTGCCCTCCTCCACTCTCTCTGGCTGCACGAGAGAGGGGGAGACGCGCGCGCTCAGAAGTAACGTGCTCAAAAGCACTCGAGTGACAAGCCGACAGGCACTGCCGCTGCTATGCTGCTGCTCCAGCCTCCTCGATGAGATAGAGAGTGACCAGAAGTACTCGAGGCTGGGGCCCAGCAGTCGCGGGCGCTGCCTCTGCTATGCTGCTGCTGCCCGCCTCCACCCTCCCCTGCTGCACGGGGGAGAGGTTGAGACGCGCGTGCTCAGACGCACTCGAAGCGGGAGCCTGGAAGGTGTGGACGGCCGCGCGGTGGCGTCGGCTGCTCAAATCTCTCGACTCCTTGCGAGAGTGAGAGAGAGCGAGAGAAGGACGCACGTACTCAAGCCATGAGCCCGGAAGTCTGGGCGCCCGCGCGGCGATGCTGCTGCTGCCCCCCCACTCCACTCTTTGCCACTCGCGAGAGAAAGAGAGAGAGCGAGAGAGGGACGCACGTGCTCAGAATACCTCGAGCGATGAGCCCTGGAGGTGTGGGCGCCCGCGCGGCGATGCTGCTGCTGCCCCCCCTCCACTCTCCCCTGCTGCACGAGAGAGAGACAGAGAGGTGCTCGTGCTCATAGGTGAGGTGCTCATAAGTACTCGAGCGATGAGCCCGGAAGGTGTGGGTGCCCGCGCGGCGATGCCGCTTCTGCCCCCCCTCCACTCTTTGCTCCTCGCGCGCGCGAGAGAGATACACGTGCTCAGAAGTACTCGAGGCTGGAGCCCGGCAGGTGTGGGCGCCCGCGCGGCGGCGTCGGCGGCCGCTCGTCGTTGATGCTCTGCATCCACGTGTCGTTCATGTTGGCGGTGTCGTCGTCGACGTTGCCCTGCGTGTGTGGGAGGGGGGCGTTCGATTACTTCCGGTTACTCTCGGGTTTGGGTTACTCTTGGTTACTCATGTTGTGTGCATCCATGCGGCGTCCCTGTTGCCGGTGTCGTCGTCAACGCTGCCCTGCGTGTGTGGGAGGGGGCGTTCGGTTAGTTTCGGCTACTCTCGGCTTTGGGTTACTCATGTTGTGTGCATCCACGCGTCGGTCCTGTTGGCGGTGTCGTCGTCGACGTTGCCCTGCGTGTGTGTGTGTGTGTGTGTGTGTGATACCATCGCCATGGCCCCCCTTCAGCACCCTTCGCCCCCCTTGACACGCTCCAAACTACACAGTCCAACTCTCCCCCACCCTCCCCCACCCACAGTCGACAACCCGCCCACGCTCCACCCCCACATGGAGCTCGCCGTCCCATGTGCGCGCCATGCAGGCCCATGCACCCCCGCCCCATGCGCCTCCCGCCCATGCGCCCTCACGCGCGCCGACCCCATGCTGGCCCTCCCTCCCCCCCCCCTCCCCCCAGCCTTTCCTCCCTTGCCCCTGCCTCCACCCCCTGCCTACCTACATCATCGCCCCATGGACTTCACAGGCCCATGGAGATGATCCGCCTCACCACCCCCCACGCCCCAGCCTCTCCTCCCTCGCCCCTGCCTCCGCCCCCTGCCTACCTACATCATCGCCCCTTGGAGTTCAGAGGCCAATGGAGATGATCCGCCTCCCCATCCCTGCGCCCCTGCCTACGTTCATCATCGCCCCATCGAGTTCGTGGGCTCATGGAGATGATCCGCCGCTGCCCCCTATCCCAGGCCCGCCTACATTCGTCTGTCGCCCCATCGAGGAGCTGATCCGACGTCCTCTAGGCCTGCCTACACCCGAATATCGCCCCATGGAATTAATCGGCCCATGGGGAGATGATACGCCGCGATTGAAGTTGAAGTTGGTTGGCCAGAGTGGCAACCCCACCCGCCATGTGATGTACCCCTCTTAGCGCTGATTGGTCACCCGCTGTAGACCGACACACATGTGCCATTTGACCTCTGGAACATTGCTTGTACTTTAGTACGGGTAGTGCTGTTGCAGTCATGTAACACTTTGGAATGGAATGTGTGCGATATCATACCCATCATGTGTGTGTGTGTGTGGCAAAGCAGAAGGGGGGGGGGGGACCCAAAGCAGGCAGGTGAGCGGGTGCATTGCATCATCAGTGCTGCATGGGCGCACGCGTGCTAGTGCTGAAATGGGGAAGCCCTGCCAAACACACACACACACACACACACACACACACACACACCTGGCTGGCGTGCGCGGCTCACTCGGGAGCAGCGGGTGTATACACACGCACGGGTGGACACACGCACACACACACGTGTGCACAAACACACACACACCTGGCTGTCTGGCGTGCGTGCTCACTCGGGGGCAGCGGGTGGACACACACACACGCACACACACACCTGGCTGTCGGGCGTGCGTGGCTCACTCGGGGGCAGCGGGTGGATGAGCTTTGGCACCATGACGAGGTCGCGGCCGAGCACGAGGATGGCGCCTGATGGGCGTATGCGTGTGTGTGTGTGTGTGCACGTGTGTGTGTGTGTGTGTGCATGTGTGTGTGGAAGAGCTTTGGCACCATGACGAGGTCGCCGCTAAGCACGAGGATGTCACCTGATGGGGCGCGCGCGTGTGTGTGTGTGTGTGTGCATGTGTGTGTGGATGAGCTTTGGCACGAGGATGGCGCCTGATTGGCGTGTGTGTGTGTGTGTGTGTGTGTATGTGTGTTTGTGTGTGTGTGCATGTGTGTGTGTGTGGATGAGCTTTGGCACCATGACGAGGTCGCGGCCGAGCACGAGGATGGCCCCCGATGGGCGTGTGTGTGTGTGTGTGTGTGTGGATGAGCTGGGGCACCATGACAAGGTCGCGCCCGAGAACGAGGATGGCGCCTGATGGGCGTGTTTGCGTGTGTGTGTGTGTGCATGTGTGTGTGTGTGGATGGGTTTGGGCACCATGACGAGGTCGCGGCCGAGTACAAGGATGGCTCCTGATGGGGCGTGTGCGTGTGCGTATGTGTGTGTGTGTGTGTGCGCGTGTGCGTGCGCGTGAGCGTGCGCGTGGTGGTGGGGGTTGCGAGAGAGAGTGTTGAGTGTGGGTGTGAGGGAGAGTGAGTGCAGCGAGTAAGGAGGGGACAGTGTTGAAAGTGGCAGAGTGGGTGGGGCAAGCGACAGTGGGCGCAGCAGCGCGGTGTGGGTGTGGGCGTGGACATTCAGACAGTGATGCCAAGAGGCATCCACACACCGGAGGCTGTGTCCCGCAGGGCTGCTTTGGAGCGATTGGGGCCGATATTGTGACGCAAAAGTGTGAAAATTGCTGATTTCCACACTGTTCACACCCAAATGCGTCCCGTCTAACGACCCTTCCGTGTGGAGCACGTAAGCGCGTCACGGCTTTCTGCACCACTGTGACACACACACGCGCACGCACACACACACACAGCCATGCACCCACCCGCGTTGCCCGCCGTTCCGCGACCGCGACTTTGGTAAATCATGTAGGCAGGTATGTCAGGGACAGGTGGTCGAAATTTAGAAGATTGTAGAAGTGGGAATGCCTCCACCCGGGCGCACACAAAGAAGTGCGTGATGAGGTGGCCAGGCGCAAACAGGAAGGTTCGCTTCGTTGCACGCACACACACACGCACACACACACGCGCGCGCGCACACACACACATACACGCACACACTCGCGCGACCACCCACCCTCGTTGCCAGCCGTTCCGCAGTAGTTTGTCGCCCCGAGAAGAGCGTGATGAGGTGGCAACCAGAAAATTTCGTTTCGTTGCACACACACGCACGCACACGCACACACACACGCACGCACACACACACTCGCGCGACCACCCACCCGCGTTGCCCGCCGTGCCGCAGAAGTTGGTCACCGAGAAACTCGTGTTGGCGGCGACCATTCGTGCACACAGCTGAGGGAAACAAAGGAAGCAAAGGCAGAGCACCAGCAGAACCACAAAGAGCCATGTGCGCGCAGCCATGCACCCACCCGCGTTGCCCACCGTGCCGCAGTAGCGGGTCGCCGAGAACAGCGCGGTGAGGTGGACGGATGCAACCAGAAAAGTTCGTTTTGTTGCACACGCGCACATGCACACACACGCTCACGTGACCACCCACCAGCGTTGCCCGCCGTCCCGCAGTACCGGATCGCCAGAACAGCGTGAGAGATGTGGCCTGACCCTTAACAGGGTTGTTTGGCCGATTGCACACACACGCACGCACGCACACACACACACGCACGCACACACACACTCGCGACCACCCACCCGCGTTGCCCGCCGTTCCACAGTAGTTGGTCGCCGAGGAGAGCGTGATGAGGTGGCCGGACGCAACGCGAAAGTTTCTTGTGTTGCACACACACACGCACACACACACACCCACACACACTCGCGCGACCACCCACCCGCGTTGCCCGCCGTGCCACAGTAGTTGGTCGCCGAGAAGAGCGTGATGAGGTGGCCGGACGCAAACCGCTCAAAGCCGTCCATCACGCACTCGTGCGCGCGCACAATCATCTGGAGGCCGTTGTTCTGCGCGGCAGGGGGAGTGTGTGTGTGTGTGTGTGTGAGAGAGAGGAGCCCACCACGTACTCGTGCGTGCACATACTAATATGCAACCCGTTTTTTTCTGCTCATGACACATGTGTGTGTGTTGTGTTGTGTGTGTGTGTGTGTATTGTGTGCTTCTGTGAGAGTGCGTGTGTCCGCGTGTGCAACGGAGTCCATCATGCACACTCATCTGCAGCCAATCGATCACCACTACGCACACCTTACAAAACTCCACGACCCTGTCTGGCCAAAATGACACGCACACACGCACACACGCTCACACGCACACACGCACACACACACCTTGCAGAACTCCTTGACTCGGTCTGGCCCCAATAACACGAGTTTGGGGCCATGCTTACTATTGTGTTTCTTTGTTTTGTCTTCACGGATTACGCCCTCCCCTCCCTACACAGACATACGCCATCAAAGGCGTCCGACGGGACTGTAAAGCTGACCACAAAACGCACACACACGCACACACACACACACACTAGCACCTTGCAGAACTCCTTGACTCGGTCTGGCCCAAACGTGACGAGGCCCGGCCCGCGCGGGCTTGGCTGCACGCCTGTGACGGCGTCGTTGGTGGTGGGGTCGGACCACAGGAGGTCCATGAGCACCTGTGCGTGCGTGCGTGCGTGTGTGTGTGTGTATGTGTGTGTCTGTCACAGTGTGTGTGCGTGTGTCACATGGACTACTTGGCTCGGGCGCAGAAATGCACAAAGTGATGCCATGGGGAGGGGTGCCGTGGCGACAACTCACATGAGCGCATGTGTGGGGAGGGAAGTGTGTGTGTGGGGGGGGGAGGGGGTCACGGGCATATGAATAACTTGGTTCGGGCGCAGCAATGCACAAAGTGATGCGATGGGGTGCCGTCGCGACAAATCACATGAGCGCATACGTGGGGAGGGAAGTGTGTGTGTGTGGGGTGGGGTCAGGGGCACATGATTTACTTGGTTTAGGCGCAGCAATGCACAAAATGATGCCATGGGGACGGGTGTTGTGGCATGCCCGTGACGGCGTCGTTGGTCGTTGGGTCGAACCACAGGAGGTCCATGAGCACATGTGATTGTGTGTGTGTTTGTGTGTCACATGGACTACTTGGCACGTAAGGTTGGTTGATGATAAGCGCCAAAACATCCAATAATCATAGATAATGCGACAAATAATAAAACAGTAAAATCGGTCCCAACAGAATGCCATGTTCCAACCCCAAAACCAAATAAACTTAATTTAGGTGCTGTTGATAAATACATTAATAATTGACGGTTAACCCCACTATAGATGTCAACCATCCCGGGCGCAACAATGCACGAAATGATGCCGTGTGGAGGGGTGTGGTGGCACGCCCCTAACAGCGTCGTTGGTGGTGGGGTCGGACCACAGCAGGTCCATGAGAACCTGTGTGTGTGTGTGTGTGTGTGCGTGCGTGCGTGTGTGTGTGTGTCACATGGACTCCTTGGTTCGGGCGCAGAAATGCACAAAGTGATGCCATGGGGAGAAGTGCCGTGGCGACAACTCACATGAGCGCATGTGGGGCGGTGTGTGTGTGTGTGTGTGTGTGTGTCAGGGGCACATGATTTACTTGGTTCAGGTATGTGCAACACGGCACAGATGAAGCCATGTGTGGACACTACTCACCGGCCCCCCGTCCTCCATCGTGACTGGCCGCTGGATCGCCGCAATCTGGTCGATCTTGTGGATCGAGCGCCCGATGCCGCCGTGCATGCACAGGATCTGGGAGGGCGGCAAGAGGGGGCGAGGGGGGGGGGTGCATTAAGCGGCAAGGGGTTGAATACAGAGCAAAATAACAAATCTGGTCGATCCTGTGGATCGAGCGCCCGATGCAGCCGTGCTGCACAGGATCTGTGTGGGGGGGCAAGGGACGGGAGGGGGTGCATTCAGCGGCAAGAGGTTAAATACAGAGCAAAAAACAGATGTGGTGCATCTTGTGGATTGAGCGCCCGATGCCGTGCATGCACAGGATCTGGGAGGGCGGCAGGAGGGGGCGACGGGGGGGTGCATTTAGCGGCACGGGGTTGAATACAGAGCAAAAATAACAGATCTGGTCGATCCTGTGGATCGAGCACCCGATGCCGCCGTGCACAGGATCTGGGAGGGCGGCAGGGGGTGGGGGGGGGTGGGGAGGGGGGCGCATTAAGCAGCAACAGGTTTCAACCGGAATACAGGGCAAAATAACAGATGTGGTCGATCGTGTGGATTGAGCTGGGATCGAGCGCCCGATGCCGCCGTGCATGCACAGGATCTGCAAGGGGGCAGGCGGGGGGGGGCAAGGGTCAGTTCACGGCCAGCACGCATGCGTGCGTGCCAACTCTCTCTCTCTCTCTTGGCCTCTCTCTCTCTCAATCTGTCCCTCTCTCTCTCTCTGCCACTCTCTCTGCCTCTCTCGCAAATCCAGCCTGCCCCAAGCACGCACGCCAACCGCCCCTATCTTAGACTCGATCGTTGCTGCCAGCAGTAGGTACTTGAACAGGTCGTTGCGCCCCCCACATACACACGTGTTGCACCTTATCAATTTCAACTGGAATGAGCACGCCACACCAGCCCCGCCCATTCACACACCCTGGACTTGATCGACGCTGCCAGCGGTAGGTAGTTGGACAGGTCATTGCCCCACCCACACACCCACACACCACCACCACACACGTGTTGTGTTTTCCAATTTCAACTCAATTCAGCACGCCACACCTTGGACTCGATCGACGCTGCCAGCGGTAGGAAGTTAAGCAGGTCGTTGCCCCCCCGCCCCCCCACACCACCACCAATTTCAACTTAATTGAGCACGCCACACACCTTGGACTCGATCGACGCTGCCAGTGGTAGGTAGTTGAACAGGTCGTTGACCCCCCACCCCCCACCACACACACACACACGTGTTGCATCTTTTCAATTTCAACTCAAATGAGCACGCCACACAAGCCCCGCCCATTCACACACCTTGGACTCGATCGACGCTGCCAGTGGTAGGTAGTTGAACAGGTCGTTGATGCGCCCCCCCCCACACACACACCACCACCACACACACGTGTTGTGTTTTCCAAGTTCAACTTAATTGAGCACGCCACACACCTTGGACTCGATTGACGCTGCCAGCGGAAGGTAGTTGAACAGGTCGTTGATGCGCCGCCACACCCACACGCCCGCGTCGTCGCCCAGTCGCTCGAGGCACTCGAGGCGGAAACCAAACAGCGCGTTGATGTCGTGTGCCTGTGTGTGCGTGTGCGTGTGAAATCGACCTTGCCGCGACGTTTTCCGTCTTATTTAATTGGCAAGGCAAAGCGGTACTACGGTAAGCCGCTCGGGGCACTCGAGACGGAAACCAAACAGCGCGTTGATGTCGTGCGCCTGTGTGTGCGTGTGCGAGTCAGCTCTGAAGTCAGGGATGTAAGCCGCTCGAGGCACTCGAGACTGAGTTAGCGTCGGAGTTGGAACATCAACAGCGCGTTGATGTCGTGCGCCTGCAGGGGGGGGGGGCAGTTATTGTCAGTCTGATGGTGCTCTGATGGTGCTCTGATGGTGCTCTAATAAGGCGCTGTGATAGTGCTCTGATGGTGCTCTGATGGTGCTCTGATGGTGCTCTGATGGTGCTCTGGTGGCGCTCTGATGGTGCTCTGATGGTGCTGTGATGGTGCTGTGATGGTGCTGTGATGGTGCTCTGACGTGGTGCTCTGATGCTGCTCTGATGGGGTGCTCTGATGGTGCTCTGATAAGGTGCTCTGATGGAGCTCTAGTGCTCATCGGATGCTGCCCTAAAAGGGTGCACACACACACACACACACACGCACACACACGCACACGCACACATACACGCACACACACGCACACACCCATGCACACACACACACGCACACACAAAAAGGCGTCCGACGGACTGTAAAATCGACCACACGCACACACACCTCGTGGTTGCCCCTGATCAGGTGGATGTTACGCGGGTGCTCGATCTTGAGCGCCAGCAGCAGGCAAATCGTCTCTAGCGAGTGCGACCCGCGGTCGACGTAGTCTCCCAGGAACAGGTAGTCGATGTACCTGTGTGTTTGTGTGTGTGTGTGTGTCAACGAAGCTGCACACACATGCGTAAGTGGTGGATGGGTTGGTGGTACGGGGGGGGGGGGGGGGGTGTGTGTGTGTGTGGAGGACCAGGGTTTGTGCGCGCGCGCGCGTGTGTGTGTGACGTGGCAGCGTACATAGACTTGAAGAGGATGTGTGTGCGGAAAGCGCGGGCGTCTAGTGTGTGTGATCGCACAGAAAGCGTCTTGCGTGACAAACACACAAAAGCATCCACACAAAGTGTCTGACCGCTTTCTGATAGTGCTCTGATGGTGGTGTGATGGTGGTGCGATGGTGCTCGGATGGTGCTGCGATGGTGCTCTGGTGGTGCTCTGATGGTGCTCTGTTGGTGCTCTGATGGTGCTCTGATGGTGCTCCGATGGTGCTCTGATGGTGCTCTGATGGTGCTCTGATGGTGCTCTGATGATGCTTTATTTTATACTTTGTAGAAAAAACACCCGTGATGTCGCCTGCTGTCGACGGCGTGCCATATTCCTCAAACACACACAAACACGTACACACACTGAGACACGAGACAGAGAGAGAGAGAGACAGCGAGAGACAGCGAGAGAGACAGGCACGCTCCAAGATGGCTTACGTGATGTCGCCCGCTGTCGACGGCGTGCCGTACTCCTCAAACAGGCGCATCAGGTCGCCAAACTGTCCATGAAGGTCGCCAAAGATCTGCTCCGTGTGTGTGATTGTGTGTGTGTGTGTGTGTGTGTACTCCTCAAACAGGCGCATCAGGTCGCCAAACTGTTCATGAAGGTCGCCAAAGATCTGCGCCGTGTGTGTGTGTGTGTGTGTGTGTGTATATGTGTGTGTGTACTCCTCAAACAGGCGGATCAGGTCGCCCAATTGGCCGTGAAGGTCGCCAAAGATCTGCGCAGGGGGATTTGGGTATGAGGGTGCTGGATTGAAGAGTACAGGGTGTATGGCATGAGATAACAGGGGTGCGTGTGTGTGTGTGTGTGTGTGTGTGTGTGCACAAGCGCATCAGGTCGCGAAATATCTGCGCAGTGTGTGCGTGTGTGTTGGGATCAGGATGAAGGCGCATCAGGTCGCCAGACTGGCCGCCAAAGATATGCGCGGGGGTAGTCGCTTGTGGAGTTTGCCGGCTATCATGTGTCGCCCCCTCCTCCCCCACACACACACTCAGACACACAGACACGCACACACACACACACACACCTTGATCGGCGCGTGCAGGTCCAGCACGGTCGGCTCGTCGCGGAAGATGCGCTCCGCGTTGTCACACAGCTCGCCGATGTCCTGTGTGTGTGTGTGTGTGAGTTCTGTGTTGTGAAACGATTGCCGGGGTGTGTGCTTTAGTCCAGACACACGCATGCACACATCCACCCACCCACACAGACACACACGCACACACACACACGCGCGCGCACAAACACACACACCTGTGCGCTGAGGAAGAACGCCCTGTCATCTGGCGCCTTCCACACACACACATACACATACATAGGGCTCCAGACTAATATATATTAATATATGATTATATTAATATTATATAGTATTATACTATTTTGATTTTGAGCCCAGTATAAATTGCTGGAAGGCCCCAAACGGCCGCCCCGCAGTCTGCTGTTGTACGGGCATGCTCTGGTGGACATATGCAGGCCTTGACTTGGCTAATCCAGCATCCCCCATGCACAGGAGAAGCACTAGGGGTGTATTCCTATGTCCACACTATACTACCGCCACCACACGGGAAGCAGATTGCAGTTGCACACCACTTGCACCCAAAATCAGCCATATGCTACTCGACAGGTTGTTTTGTGCTCATCAAGGGCTTTCCAATGCTCCAAGTTTCATCTTGATCCAAGAAGGTTGGTGTCACCCCTTTTGAGGTGGCACTTGGCAAAACTCTGGCCCAAGGTCACCCTCAGGCATTGCGTCCAGCACACCCTTTGAGGGGAGTCAAATTTCCCATCTCACATTGACTCCAGCTCACATAGACAACTGGCCCTGCGCAGCTTGTGACCTAGCCACTCCACATGCTGCCTACCAGCAAGGCCCAGGGTTGGCGAGGGGGGGAGGGGGGGGGCACCGTGCGCCACACCTGCCTGTTTTCTGCTTCTCTGTAATGCAAGTAATACCGAGTTTTGAAACGTCCCAAAGGCCAGATTTGCTTAGGAAGGTGTGATGAACACACCCACAAAGTTTCAGGTCCTTACACCCAGCCAGTCAAAATATATTGTCTCTTTATATTAATATATATGATAAATACTATACCGTAATCGACCTCAGCCTTTGCTCCTAATTAATTGCTGGAGGCCCGGCGCAGAATGCGGGCGCAATTGATTAATTAATTATTAAAGGGGGGGCGTAGAAACGCGCGTTTAAGGCGTTTATTCGGGTGTGGATGAGGAGGTGTAGCAGAGCACCCCCACACCGCAATTTGTCCGCACTCAAAAGTGGGGCACAACTCAGTCTGCACCAGGGAGCCACCCCAGACGCCCCCCCGCGGAAAGTTTGGTGTCGCCCAGCACAGCGACCGCGGCAACGCGGCACGGCACGGGACCCAGCGCCTTGTCAAGTTCATGCCACAGGTGGTATCGATCGGTAGGAGGCGTCGCGGGGGACTGGCTCCCCGCAGCGGCGCGGCAGGAGGTTGGGTGCGACTGTTGCATGGCGCTCCGCGAGGCCCGTGACAGCCCCACGACGTATCCCAGCACACGATCTTGACACGCATGTCTATATTACGTGTTGAGAAGTCATTCTGCACGCGCGATGGGGCCGTTTTGTCAACTTTGGAATTTTGGGTGTGGCCACATTGTGGTCACAGGTTGGGTGGGGATGGCCCAACGTTGGGTCTGTTTCTAACTTCCCTGCCCCCCCCCTGACAAAACACATTGATTTTTAAGCAGCGCGAACTTCAAAAAAAAAAATCCAGCCGGCGCGAAACCACAGACATCGAGAAAACAAATAAAAACAGCCGGCGCGAAATCAAAAACTGAAAAAGCTTTTCCGGGGGGCGCAAACGCGTTTTTACTTCCATATTGTTTGCCTTCGCGGGGGGGGGGGTCGAAACTATAGTTGTTTAATGCGATTGCAGGGGTCGTTTTTCGTCTTTTCTAGTCGTTTTGACGCCCCAAATCGCGATTTTCGACGATTTATATTAGTATCTTAGCTTCGCGGGGGGGGGCAAAAACGATAATTATACGCCAAGGCTAACCGCCCGGACGGTAATAACATTATTAATTATTAAATGGGGGGGGGGGGCGCAAGGGGGGGGGGCGCAAGGGGCCAGAACTGGACTTGGGTCTAGGTGGTGGTACTAGGACTAGAGGTAGTCTTTGCTGGAAAGCCGATGTAGGGCCAGAACTGGACTTGGGTCTAGGCGGTGGTACTAGGACTAGAGGTAGTCTTTGCTGGAAAGCCGATGTAACTGTAACTGGGGGGGCGCAAAGGCTAAGGGCGATTACGGTATAATATTAATACATACCAGGAGTTACTACGGTGTGCTCTTTGAAGCAGCTGTAAATAAGCTGTTGGCTGAAGTCAGTGAACGCCTGGCTTGCGTGAGGCCACCATGCGTGAGGCCACCATGCAGGGCGTGTGTTTGCCCAGGTTGCTATCCTTTCAACCACGCAGGCCTGCTAGTTAGCTACGCAATGGCATCGCATGGCGGGTGGGCGTGTGCGCTGCACGACGCGGGTTTCCGTGGGGCTCACAAAGGCTAACCTCGTACCTGTCATGCGGATACCAGAAACGCGATTAAGTTATGTGGCTGGCTGTATCTTTCCTGAAATCGGAGAGCCTGTCCTCTTATGATGGGAAGGCACGCGGCGCCCACGCACACGCTCCTGCCCACGCATGGCGTGTTTGGCGCCATGCGGCGCCATGCATGGCCCAGTCTCGGCTTTCCTTCTGACTACTGAAGCAGGCATGTAAGCTCTAGCAGGTGGTGTTCTCGCCGTGCGTCGTGGGTCACTGTGGGGCTCACAAAGGCTAACCTCGTACCTGAGCCGCACCCGTTTCGATTTCGAACGCTAGGGTTGCTGTGAAAACTGGCTACAATTTCGCGCTGCTAGCTCAACAGTGCCGCATGTGTATGCTGCGTTGGTGCGCAACTGGTCGCTGCAGTTCGAAGCCTCGCGGGGGAAGCAAGGTTGAACCTTATACTGCGAAAGTGTGCGAAAGTGTTCTCGCGCTAGCCGCACGTTCGCATAGCTCCGCTCCGCCATCCAGGAGGGTATGGAGGCTGCACGCACCGTTTTTAGGCCCCCTCCAGCGCCCCGTCCGAAACGATCGGCTGGCCGGAACCTGCCTCTACTCATTTAACTATTAAGATTATCGTCAGAAAAAATATATTAGAATAATTTGGAGCCCTACACACACACACGCACACACACACACACACACACACCTGTGCGCTGAGGAAGAACGCCCTGTCCTCTGGTGCCTTCCACGTGCGTGGCCGCAGCAGCTCGTCGATCATGCGCTTGTGGCTGCCCTGTGTGTGTGTGTGTGTGTGAGACTGGGCACGCATATGTGAGGAGGCGGATGCAGCTCGGCACGCATGTGTTTGTGTGGCAGCCCTGCCCTGCCTGCGTGTGTATGTAATCCACGCACACACACACACACACACACACATCCCAACACACACGCGCCTTCTTTTGCCTCAAATCCAGCGCACAAGCAACGGCGTCTTGTCCACACCCACACCTACCCACGTGCCGTGTAGCCCCTATCCAGCGCGCGATCGGCGCCTTGTCCACACACAGTAACAGTAACAGTAACACGGGGTTTCCAGCTAAGCAGGCTACTCTTCTACTAGAGACACCCGCCCATACTCCAGCACACTTAAGTACTAGAGTACCGCCGGCTCCCGGCCGATAGACTACCGCTCCCGCCGGCTAGACTGCCCCAAACAGCGGTCTCTGAGAGACATGTCTGGCAAGGAGCATATAGGAGAGGACCTTCCTCAGGGTCACAGTAGTGGCCTTGTGGCCAGTCAAGCCGGCAGAGCCGACTGGCGCTGACTGGAACGGTCCCCGCCTGGCAGTGCATGGCTGTCCAGCTCTCGTTTGCATGGGGCTCAGCCGGTGCCCCATGCCTCATGCATGGCCAGGTCCCACCCTCCAGGGGGGCATGGACAACAGAGTTGTCATGGAGGCTGCCTGAAGACCTTCCAACGCCAGGCACCGGCAGACAAGCGCCCCCGATGATGAGCGCGGTGACGAACGCTGCGATTGGTGATGCGGATTTACTCTGTGTTGCCTCGGCGGTCGCCACCGCTGAAGCCGTGATGGTAGCCCGCCTCCACGGGCAGCCATCTTGACCAATGTCCAGCATGCATTGACGGGCGCCAGCTCCTCCGCTCGTCGATCAACTCGTCGAGATCGGTGCCGCATGGCGTCCTGCATGGGGGGAGGATAAGGGCCGTCTCCCAGCACGGGCCGCGGCAGCGCCGCGGCTACTCGCCAAGCCATGGCAGCGCCGGGCAAGCCGCTCCTGAAGTGTTCCACCGAGGGGCAGTCTAGCAGGAGCCGGGCCAGTCATATTTTACCCCGCTCGTCAGCGGCACGGAGATCCTCGTCACCAGCAGCGCCGCATTGCTGGGTCCAGGGCTCGGCGACGAGAACGCGCCTCCGTTAATCGAGCCCCACACACACAGAGACACAACACACACACACACACACACAGCAGTAGCAGGACACACCCAGCAGCACACACCCAGCAGCCGCAGCACACCTTGCTCCTCTCTCACGAGCGTGCGAGCGGCGTCTTGGCAGCCCTGTCGGCGCTATCGTACACCCCCCCACCACACACACACACAAGCAGCAGCAGCAGCAGCACACCTTGTTCCCCCCTAACGAGCGCGCGAGCGGCGTCTTGGCAGCCCTGTCGGCGCCGTCGTATACACCAACGCGCCGCCCCTCGTTGTCGAGCTGGTCGATCGACAGCTGCGTATGTGTGTGTGTGTGCGTGTGTGTGTGTGTATGTGTGTGTGAATGTTTGCGTGCGTGTGCGTGTGTGTGTGTGTGTGCATGTGTATGTGTGTGTGTGTGTGTATGCTTCAACGCGCCGCCCCTCGTTCTCTAGCTGGTCGATCGACAGCTGCGCGAGTGTGTGTGTGTATGTGTGTGTGAGGACAGCTGCCAGCTGTGTGTGTGTGTGAGAGAGAGTGTGCGCGTTCAGACACAGCTCAGCCGACGGGCGTCTGAGTGCGCACGTACACACACACACACACACACACACACACCTGTCGCACCAGCCCCCTCAGGCTGTTCTCCTGGTGGACCACCACCGCACACACACACACACACACACACACACCTGTCGCACCAGCCCCCTCAGGCTGTTCTCCTGGTGGACCACCACCGCACACACACACACACACACACACACCTGCCGCACCAGCCCCCTCAGGCTGTTCTCCTGGTGCACCACGACCGCGCGGTGCCACAGCCGCACATCGGGCGTCGCCTGTCCGCTGCCAGGGCTGTGTGCGTGCATGCCGCGGTGGAGGCTGAGGTCGGGGGAGCCCTCGGCCTGTGTGTGTGTGTGAGTGTGTGTGTCCGCTGCCAGGGCTGTGTGTGTGCATGCCACGTTGCATGCCACGGTGCAGGCTGGGGTCGGGGGAGCCCTCGGCCTGTGTGTGTGTGTGTGTGTGTGTGCGTGTATGAGTGTGTGTGTGTGTGTGTGTGTGTTTGCTGCCAGGGCTGTGTGCGTGCATGCCACGGTGGAAGCTGAGGTCGGGTGAGCCCTCGGCTTGTATGCGTGTGTGTGTGTGTGTGTCTGCTGCCAGGGCTGCGTGCGTGCATGCCGCGGTGCAGGCTGAGGTCGGTTGAGCCCTCGACCTGTGTGTGTGTGTGCGTGTTTGTGTGTGTGTGTCTGCTGCCAGGGCTGTGTGCGTGCATGCCACGGTGCAGGCTGAGGTCAGGGGAGCCATCGGCCTGTGTGTGTGTGCGTATGTATGTGTCTGCTGCCAGGGCTGTGTGCGTGCATGCCACGGTGCAGGCTGAGGTCAGGGGAGCCATCGGCCTGTGTGTGTGTGTGTGCGTGTGTGTGTGTGTGTGTGTGTCAGTGAATGCGACCATTAGAGCGCCTTTACAGCAACAACACAGCACTTCCAGACCACACCACCAGAGCACCCCATCATAGCTCGGCGCTATGCTGCGCAGCTCATTCCCCACACCCCACGTCCCCACACTTCACACGCATGCACACACCAACACACGCACACACACATGCACACACACAGCTCGCGCCCCACCCATGTTGTGCACTCTATGCTGCCAATCTACGTGCATGCCCCCCACACCCCACCCTCCACACACACGCACACACACGCACTTACACACACACACACTCTCCAACACACACACCTCGCGCCCCACTCTTGCCGCACGCTCTATGCTGCCAATCTGCTCTCCCATCTCGCGCATGCTTCCGACGCCGCTGCCGGCCGTCAGCGCCAGCGCGGCAGCTGCCTCCTCCTGTGCTGCCTGGGCGCGTGTGTGTGTGTGTGTGTGTGTGTGTGTCTGGAGAGCAAGAGGGGGGGCCGGCTGGCAGCGCCAGCGCGGCAGCTGCCTCCTCCTGTGCTGCCTGTGTGCACATGTGTGTGTGTGTGTGTGTGAGTGTGTGCAGAGCCCCCCTCTCTCTTTCTCTCTCACACACACACACACGCACCTTGGCGAGGATGTGTGAGGCGCCCGCCTTGCCATGCATCGCGTCCATCCACACAATCACACTCTCTGTCTCTGTCTCTCTCTCTCTCACGCACAAACACACACACACACACACGCACCTTGGCGAGGATGTGTGATGCGCCCGCTTTGCCATGCATCGCGTCCATCCAGTCGACCCACGGCTGTGCGCGCGGGTCGAAGATTGTGAGCTCTGTCCCGTTGGAGTCGTCTGCCACAAGGAGGTCGTCCAGCAGTTGGGAGCCCTGTGGGTGGGGAAGAAATAGAGGGGGCAGGGAGAAAGGGGAGGGGGAAGGGTCAGTGGATTTGTCTTACTAGGCGGTGGGGGTCGAAGATCGCGAGCTCTGTCCCGTTTGAGTTGTCTGCCACAAGTCGCTCGCCCAGCAGTTGGGAGCCCTGTGGGTGGGGAAGACTAGAGGGCGCAGGGGAGTGAGTCGAGAGAGGGAATGTGTGTGTGTGTGCGCGCGCACGGGGGGTGAGCGTGTGGGTCGAGAAGATCGCGAGCTCCGTCCCCCGTTGGAGTCGTGTGCCAAAGCAGGTTGCCCAGCAGTTGGGAGCCCTGTGGGTGAGGAAGAAATAGAGGGGGCAGGGGAGTGAGTCGGGAGAGGGAGTGTGTGTGTGTGTGCGCGCACGGGGGGTGAGCGTGTGGGTCGAGAAGATCGCGAGCTCTGTCCCCCGTTGGAGTCGTGTGCCACAAGCAGGTCGTCCAGCAGTTGGGAGCCCTGCGGGTGGGGAAGAAATAGAGGGGGCAGGGGAGTGAGTCGAGAGAGTGTGTGTGCGTGCGGGGGTGAGCGTGTGGGTCAAAGATTGTGAGCTCGGTCCCGTTTGAGTCGTCTGCCACCAGCAGGTCGTCCAGCAGTTGGGAGCCCTGTTGTCAGGATGGAGAGGGGGGGATGCGAGTGGTGAGGTGGACGGAGGGCAGGGGCGTGTGGGGGGGGGGGGGGGGGGAGTGTGGGTCGAAGAGTGTGGGTCGAAGACCTTGAGATCGGCCCCGTTTGGAGCAACCTGCGAGACCAGAAGGTCATCCAACAGCTGGCTGCTCTGTCATCAGGATGACAAGAGAAAGCGGGTGGGTGGTGAGGTGGATGGGGGGGCAGGGGAGTGGGGAGTGTGTGTGTGGTGTGTGGGGGGGAGTGGGGGACTTGTCGTCAGGATGAGACGAGGGGGAAGGGCAGGAAGGGGTTGGGTGCGGTGGGGTTGGGTGCAGGCAATGGAGTGAGTCAGAAGGGGGCAGGGGAGTGCGTGGGGGGTGGAGTGAGCGTGGGGGCGATGATCGCGAGCTCTGCTCCGCTGGGAGTTACGTGCAACACGCGCACACATACACGCGCACACGCACACACAAGCCCATCCATCCATCCATCCATCCATCCAACGCACCTTCAGGCCCCCATAGATTAACACAACAAACGGCCCGTCTGACAACACCGCATGCCGACACCGCCCCCCCCCCCATGCACTTACACGCCACACCCAATGGGACCTAGGTTGGGGTGGCATGTTCAGGGTTTAGGTTTGGGGTTTAGTGTCGAAGGTGTGTCAAGCGCACCTTGAGCCCCCCATAGATGAACACAAACGGCCCCACAGACGAAACCGCATGCCGACACCGCCGCGTCCACTCCTCTCCACCCTCCCCGGGTGTGACGTCCACACTTAGGGGTGTGACCCATTGGCCAGCGTTGGTGTCGAGGACGACCGTCGCGATCGTCTCCTCCACCTGGTGTGTGTGTGTGTGTGTTTGTGTGTGTGACCCACTGGCCAGCGTTGGTGTCAAGGACGACAGTCGCGATGGTCTCCTCCACCTGGCGTGCGTGCGTGTGTGTGTGTGTGTGTGCACACAGCAGCAGCAACAGCAGCAGCCACCATGCGCCCTCCGCCGACCGATCCCCCCCTGATGTGCACGCGCACGCACGTACGCACACATACACATGCACGCACGAACGCACGCACACACAGCAGCAGCAGCAGCAGCCACGCACCCACCATGTGCCCTCCCCCGCTGATGTGCATACACAAAGACACACACACACACACACACACACACACGCACACACACGCATACAGCAGCAGCAGCAGCCAGCCACCCACCATGCGCCCCCCTCCAACCGCCCCCCCGCTGATGTGCAGCCGGTTGCCGACGAAGATGGCGCCGTGCTGGTAGCGGCCAGTGGGCATTGCGCCAGGCGCCGCGTGCCACTCCCAGCGCCCTGTGTGTGTGTGTGTGTGTGTGTGCTGGTAGCGGCCAGTGGGCATGGAACCAGGCGATGCGTGCCACTCCCAGCGCCCTGCGAGTGTGTGTGTGTGTATGTGGTGTGTGTGTGTGTGTGTGCTGGTAGCGGCCAGTGGGCATTTGGCTAGGCGCTGCGTGCCACTCCCAGCGTCCTGTGTGTGGGTGTGTGCGTGTGGGTGTGTGTGTGGGTGTGGGTGGGTGCGCTGTGCGTGTGTCGCATGTGTGTGTGCGTGTTGCGTGTGCAAGTGTGTGCATGTGTGTTTGTGCATGCTTGTGCGTGCGTGTGTGCGTGTGCTCGTATGCTATGGGTGTGTCGTGTGAGAGTATGAGCGCGAGAGTGTGTGTGTATGTGTGTGTCTGTGCGCGCATGCAGACGCGCGCACGTGCACTGTGTGTGGTGTGTGTGTGTGTGTGTGTGTGCACGCGCGTGGTGTGTGCGTGTGTGTGTCGTGTGTGTGCGCGCGTTGTGCGTGCGTGGGTGTGCACGTGCGCGCGTGTGAGCGTGTGCGCGCCCCACCGTCGCGGTGGCGCGCAAACCCGTACGCGTCCCCCATCGGAGTGCCGCCGGCGTCGCGCCCGCCGCACAGCAGTAGGAGGCCGTCTCCACGCGCAGCTGCGGTTGCGTACATCCTGTTGCGTGCAACACTACAGGTCAGTGTACATCCTGTTGTGTGCAACACCACAGGTCAGTGTACATCCTGTTGCATGCAGCATGCTGCACAGCAGCAGCAGGCCGTCTCCGCACGCGGCAGCGGTCGCGTACATCCTGTTGCGTGCAACACCACAGGTCAGCGTACATCCTGTTGCATGCAGCAGGCCGCTCAGCAGCAGCAGGCCGTCACCGCGCACGGCAGCGGTTGCGTACATCCTGTTGCGTGCAACATCAATACAAGTGTGCGTGTACGCAATACGAGTGTACGTGTACGGCAGGCTGTCGCCCCTTGTGGTGGCCGTTACACACACACACACAGACAAAATGGTCCCGAGCATAAGATGTGTGCTAACAAAAACATAAACGCACGCACACACACACACACACACACGCACACGCCTGGGACTCGGCAGCTTCCCTGCAACCGTGATTTTGCACCACTGGTGCGGCTCCTCGCTTGCGTGGCGATCGCGCACGCGTCTCCCACCTCCACCTCCACCTCCACACACACACACACACACACACACACCTCGGGCTCGGCATCTCCCCAGCGTCCGTGATCTTGCGCCACTGGTACGGCTTCTCGCTCGTGTCCAGCGCCCACGCGTCTCCCAGCGTGCTCTTGCACATTGCAAACGTGTTTGTGCAAGAGAGAGAGAAAGAGAGACATGTCAGTGAGTGAGAGTGAGATACAGAGGAAGAGAGAGTGGGTGGGTGCCAGTGCCAGTGAGACATATCGGTGAGAGAACGGGAGAAAGAGAGTGTGTGCGTGCGTGCGTGTGTGAGCATGCGCGTGCGTGCGCGAGGTGTGTCCCCACACCTTGCCGTCGTTGCCGCCCATCGCCACGAGGAAGCGGTTGGCCACGAGCGACAGCGTGTGCGCGTAGCGCGCAGAGGGGCCCGGGCCGGATACCAGCACGCTGCGCCGTGGCCATGCGCGTGCATGGGGCGGGTCAGGGGGCGCATGCGCGGGCATGCATGATGCGCGGGCGGCATGGCATGCTGGCGTGTGGAGCCTCGTGTGCCATACGTCATGCGGCCCCACAAGCACACCGACGGGTCTGCCAAGCCCATGTGGCCCAGAATAGATGCGAGCATGAATGCACGCAGCAGGGGGGGGGGCGAGTATGGGGAGCATGGCATGCATGGGGGCTCCGTCAGTGCGCGAGATAAGCTGCGGGCATGCGGATTGGTGCAGTCCTCACCGGTGCCAGCGCGGGCGGTCGGGGTCTGTGAAGTCGAGCACATGGAGGTCTTCAGTGGCGAGGCCAGCTGGCCCGATGCCCCCCTGCGTGTGTGCACACCCACCACGCGCTCTGATCACCCCCTGATCTCTTTGCATGGGATGCTCTGAGTCCATGCAGGGCTGCGCACGCACCTGGGGGAGGACCATGCATGTTGCACACACCGCAGCTGCTGCATGGCGAGTAACGCGCATGAGAGCGCCATGCACTTGCGTTCTGCGTCTGCAGTGCCACCCAGGTGCTCCCCAATAGCCCCCACAGTTAGGTTAGGTAGCACCCACCTGGATGACGACCATGTTGCCCACGGCCGCAGCTGCGTGCGCTGCCCTCGGGGACGGGGGTTCGCCCTGCGGCGTCATTTTCGCCCACGTCCCGCTCCTCACGTCGAACATGTGCACGTCATGCGTGGCGCCCGCGAGGCGGATGCCGGCAGCTGGCGTCGTGTGTGGTGGGTGTGATCAGCCTGCATCACGCAAACAGCTCGCCCTGCCTGCCCCACGGCACAACAACGTCTAATACGCCATAAAAGGCGTCCAACAAGACTGTTAAATCGGCCACCAACGACGCACCTGACGCAGCGGGAGACGGGGTGGGGGGCGACTCTCCGGCCTTGGACGAGCTGCCCTCCAGCGCAGTGGCACCGCCAAACAGCACCAGGCGCGCCTTGGACAGGTCACCATCGGGGCCTGCGATCGCAGTTAGTGTGTGCCCGCAACGGGGACCCGGAGCCGCGCCAGCTGGAAGGATTCCGAACAAGCGCGGGCGCGGGACAGGAAGCGGCCGAGCCGCTGCGTCGTTAACCTCCATACTAAACGCTCAGTGGGCCATACGGGAGCGCATAGGGCAGGGAATGGGGAGGAATGCGAATGAGTGAGAAACACACGTCCACACTTTTGTCTCATGGAAAATAAAACTACAAACTACGTGAAAGCTGTTTATTAGAATAAAAGGTGTTGAGTGAGGGAGTAGTGAGTTACACAAGTGAGATCTGGGTGAGATCCTTGATTTGGCGCGTTGATACAATTAATTTGATTTTTTCGCGAGGCAGGTGGAGGGTAGAAGAGCCAGCGTTTACAGTTGTGATCACTGCTTGAACAGGTAGTGCCCTAGGCTCCCCTGCACCTGCCTGCCCTGGGCGCTGAAGACGGAGAGGCACTCGAAAGACGGACCCCCCTCTGCCCACGACGCGCCTTTGTCAGTGGGGCGGCATACGCGCACAGTCACATGCGCGCTCGCTCGCTCGTCCGCACGCCAGGATCCTAGCTGTTTCAATAAAAAGTGACGCGGTCGACACGCTGCCGCTCCCGCCACCACTGCTGCCGTCCGCCCACACGCAGGTCACACACCCACACGCATCAGCGTCCCAACGATGGCGCCACCCATACTTGTGTGCTGTGACAGACACATTGATATCCATCAACATCTACAGTGCCGCGGGAGTGAGGCGGCAGTGGGCCGCCTCACTCCACAGTGCCACCGCTGCCACCGCCTCGACCGCCAGCCCGCACCAGCTCACACGCACGCACATCAGTGCCTTACAATCGCACAGTGCTGCGAGCGGCACGCTGCCGCCATCGCCGCCGCCGCCCGTCGACACCAGCTCACACCAGTGCTCACGCACGCGCATCAGTGCCTTACAAATGCACAGTGCCGCGGGCGGCACGCTGCCGCTGTCGCCCGTCCACACCCACGCTCACGCACGCACATCAGTGCCTTATTAATGCAAAGTGGGCGGCACGCTGCCGCAATGGCCGCCGCCGCCGCCCGTCCACACCAGCGCTCACGCACGCACATCGGCGCCTTATTCATGCGCAGTGCCGCGGGCGGCACGCCATCACCGCTGCTGCTGCCTCTGCCGCCCGCCCACACCAGATCACACGCCCACACACCTCAGCACCCTATCAATGGCGTCACACACACAGACTGCAATATATCCATCACCACGACCACCACCAGCATGCATCTACAGCGCCGCGGGTGGCTTGCTGCCGTTGCCGCCGCCACCGCCGCCTTCGCCTTCGCTGCCCGCCCAGACCAGCACATCCTGCCTCGGCCGCGCGCTGAATGGCGTCGCTGCGGACAGCTTGGCGCTGCATGCGCACGCGGTGGGGTGAAGGGGGTGGGGAGTGGGTGGGGTGAGGGGAGTGTGTGTGTGTGTGTGGAGGGGGTGGGGGGTGGGGTGGGGGTTCAAAACTCAGCACATGTCGCGACAAGCCAGCAAGTTTGGGGGCCAAGCAAAGCAAGGCAGGCACACACGCGGGCACACATGCACGCACGCATGCATGCACACGGGGGGTGCGGTGGGGGTGGGGGACTCAACACTCGGCACACGTCACGGCAAGCAAGCCGGGCCACTCGAGGACGCAAGCACGCGGGCCCCCACGCACGCACGCATGCATGCACGCAGCAACAACAGCACAGACACAAACACAGACACACAGACACACAGACACACATAGACACAACTTGCCAGAGCGTATAGCGGCACACACACACACACACACGCACACACACACACACATGCATGCACACACGCACGCACACACCTTGTCAGGCCCTTGTACTCGCCGCTCGCATACGCCGCCATCATCTTGCTCATCAGAGCGTAGAGCGGCGCCTGGAACGTGTCCTGTTCCATGTACTCTGACATGGGCAGCCAGGTCGCGGCCTCAATCTCGTCCTCCTGCATGGGGAGACGATCAGGAGACAAGGTGAGCTTTTGCTGCAAGGGGAGCCCTCATGGGTGTGGTGGTGCGGGTGCGGAGAGGTAATAGAGGTGCCTGGATCATGTCCTGTTCCATGTACTCCGACATGGGCAGCCAAGATGCGGCCTCAATCTCGTCCTCCTGTATGGGGAGAAGCAGGACACCGTGAATTCTGCTGCAAGGGGAGCCCTCATGGGTGTGGTGGTGCGGGTCGGAGCGAGAGGTGCCTGGACACGTGTCCTGTTCCATGCACTTTGTCAGGGGCAGCCAGGTCGCGGCCTCAATCTCATCCGCCTGCATGGGGAGACAAACAGAACACACGGTGAGTTTAGCTGCAAGGGGGGCCCTCATGGGTGTGGTGGTGCGGGTGCGGAGAGCGGTGCCTGGAAACGTGTCCTGGGCAATGTACTTCGACGTGGCTAGCCACGTCGCGGCCTCCATCTCATTCTCGTGCATGGAAAGAAAATACAAGTCTAGAAAGTACGAGTCTTGCTGCAAGGGGGGAGATAGTTGCGGAGGATGTGGGAGCAGTGGCAGCGGCGGCAGCGGCAGTGGCAGCAGCAGCAGCAACAGCAGAAGCAGCGGCAGCAGGGCGGCAGCAGCGGCGACGGCAAGCGAGAGCTAGCGGCAGCAGCTGCAGCACCAGCGGAGCGATGGCGGAGCGACAGCGGCAATGGCAGCGGCAGCGGCAGCAGCGTCAGTCGCGACACAGAAGCAGACCAGCCTCCAGTACCCCCTCTACCTTACCTGTATGCTGATGGCCTGCTAGGTGAGCTGCAGCGTGCACATCACAAAACAGGTTTCCGCTGCTCATGGTTAAGACTAGTGTCTAAAGGGTGCAGATTCAGCCCCCGCCCCTCCCTTACCTGCATGCTGATGGTCTGCTCGCCAGGGGACAGCCGCAGCGCGCACATCACAAAACCGGGTGTAGGACCAGAGCCCCCCACTTTTACCCCCCCCCCTCCCTCACCTGTATGCTGATGGTCTGCTCGCCAGGGGACAGCCGCAGCGCGCATCATGACAGAGCAGGTGTTCGCTGCTCAGGGTTGAGGCGGGGTGTCTCAAGGGTGCAGAATCAGCCCCCCTCCTCCCTCACCTGTATGCTGATGGTCTGCTCGCCAGGGGACAGCCGCAGCGCACACAAGACAAACAGGTCCGACTTCCCAAACATAAAGCCGTGCGAATGGCGAACGGCGAGAACGGCATCAAACTCGGCGCGGATGCCCTGCGCGCGCGCGCGCGCGTGTGTGTGTGTGTGTGTATGTGTGTGTGCACGTGAGCGTGTGTGTGAGTGTGTGTGTGTGTTCCCTCGCACACGCACCCACAATCATTTCCCCCTCATGCATGCATGCACGCACACACACACAACACACAACACACACACACACACACACAACCAAGTGTTCCATAAGGCCGGCTTCATGCACCGGCAATGTCTGTTCTACTAACAGCAACACAAACAATACACACACACATACACACACACACACACAAGCACACACACACACACACGCACCGTCTCCTCCTGCACCTCCCTCTCCACCGCATCAGCAAAATCCTCGCCCGCGAGAAGCAGGCCAGTCGGCATCTTCCACACGCCACGTCCCTGTATTCACAGCGCATGCGGGCAAGTCAGGTAGTAAATTAATTAAAAAATCATTTTCAGGAATTTTAATTAATTATTCCACAGCCGGATTTTGCTTTGACCGCGTTGACCGTTGACCTCCCGTTGACGGTTTGTCCTCATGCATACGTCATTTGAAAGCTCTAGACGTGCTCTGTCTGGCGTGCGTGTCCAACTAACAATTCACTGGATGGGTTGAGCAGTGTGCAAGGTCAAAGTACAGCCGGCATACAGCCAAATGGCTGTGTAGAGCCGAAAAGGAAATCACTGAAGTCAGGCCAGGTCACGCCGGCAAATGTGTGTGTAAGTGTGTGCACGTGCGCGTGTGGCGTGCATGCATGTGTGTGTGTCTGCATCTTCCACACGCCACGTCCCTGTGATCGACGGCAAGTCAGGTCGAGCCCAGGTAAGCCGACACACTTGTGTGAACGCGTGTGCACCCGTGCGTGGTGTGTGTACGTGTGTGTGTGCGTGCTGGCATCTTCCACGCGCCCCGTCCCTGGGTGGGATATGTGGGGGTTCGCAGTGCATGCATGCATGCAAGTCAAGTCAGGCCGACAAACGTGTGTTCACACACGCGTGGCATGCATGTGTGCGTGGCGTGCATGCATGTGTGCGTGTCGGCATCTTCGATGCGCCCCGCCCCTGGTTCGGTTGAGGGCAAGCAGCGCATGCATGCCGGCAAGTCGGGTCCGGTCGACGACGGCGCATAACACAATAGCCGCGTGTCTGCACGGTGTGTCATCCAAAGTGGGGCTCTCCAAATACCATACCGCCAAACTGAAACCGCACCTCCTTCTTGTCGTTGGCCTTCACATCAATCAATCAATCAATCAATCAATCAAACAATTCAAAACAGCCATACCTTGAACGGCCCCTTGACCTCCTGAACGACGGGCATCTCCCCGACGGCAGCTACATACATCAATCGATTGACTCGAACAACCAATCAATCAATCAATCAATTGGTTCAAATCAAATAAATCACCTTGAGCGGCCCCTTGACCTCCTGAACGACGAGCATCTCCCCGGCGGCGTTGAGCACAAGTGCACCGACGCCGACCTGGTGTAATGCAAAGTGTGGAAGGTGTGGAAGGGTGTGGTCAGGTGTGTGGAAGGGTGGGCGCGTTGAGCACAAGCGCACTGACGCCGACCTGGTGTAATGCAAAGTGTGGAAGGTGTGGAAGAGTGTGGACAGGTGTGTGGAAGGGTGGGCGCGTTGAGAACAAGCGCACCGACGCCGACCTGGTTTGGATTGTGTCTTACCACATTCCCAACGCCCCAGGCGGCGCCCCAGGCGCCGCCTCGACTTGCGCGGATAGGTGGCGCCTGAGGCGTGCCGAGGCCGCCTGAGGCGCAACCCCGACCGCCTGAGGCGCCGCCTCGGGCGCTGCCTCGGGCGCCGCCTCGGGCGCCGCCTCGGGCGTCAACCTCGACCGCATCAAGCGTCCACCACCGCCCGAGGCGCACCCCTGATCGCCTCAGGCGTTATGACTGCCTTCACTTGTGCGCCTCAGGAGTTGGGATTGTAGTAGGGCCACCTTGAAGTCTTTGATCCCGACTCCTTGGTCGATAAGCAAGATAAGCAAGATAAGCAAGATGAGCAGCAGATAAGCAAGGCCCTGACTAAAGGACCCCTGTATGCAAATGCCTCAAACGGAACTACGTGTGCGTGCACGCGGACCAGTGGTGCCCTCGAGGAAAAGTGTGGGAATTGTCGATTTCACACTTTCCGGGGCGCTGTCGGCGCGACTCACCCCCGCCATTTCCTTGCGAATTCCCCGGCTTGCCCCCGCAGCGGGGGCTGCGGGGGCGCTAAGGACACAACCGACTTCTGATGTTGTCACATACTACTCGCCTTACTTGTATATGCTGTATACTTGTACTGTCAGGGCGCTACTGATACAACTAGTTCCTTTTGCCTACTCAGTTGCTACAGATGTGGACGCCAGTGGTTCCACAAAGGGTCGTGGAGAACTATGGCATAACCCAAGCGTCACGCCTCACTCCCCATTCTCAACCCGCCGGAGGCGATCTTTGGGGGAAAGGTTGTGAAAAGGTCAACTTTCACACTTTGGGGGTCAAACTGGCAGACGCACGCACACACATACACACACACACACGCATACGCAGCTGGTCGAAAACGAGTCCTTCGTCGATATGATGCCGAAGCTCAGCGGCAATGGCGGTCACACCACACACACACACGCACACACATACGCAAACACACACGCACACACACACACACACACACGCACATTCCATTCCATTCCAAAGTGTTACATGACTGCAACAGCACTACCCGTACTAAAGTACAAGCAATGTTCCAGAGGTCAAATGGCACATGTGTGTCGGTCTACAGCGGGTGACCAATCAGCGCTAAGAGGGGTACATCACATGGCGGGTGGGGTTACCACTCTGGCCAACCACCTTCAACTTCAATCGCGGCGTATCATCTCCCCATGGGCCGATTAATTCCATGGGGCGATATTCAGGTGTAGGCAGGCCTAGAGGATGTCGGATCAGCTCCTCGATGGGGCGACAGACGAATGTAGGCGGGCCTGGGATAGGGGGCAGCGGCGGATCATCTCCATGAGCCCACGAACTCGATGGGGCGATGATGAACGTAGGCAGGGGCGCAGGGATGGGGAGGCGGATCATCTCCATTGGCCTCTGAACTCCAAGGGGCGATGATGTAGGTAGGCAGGGGGCGGAGGCAGGGGCGAGGGAGGAGAGGCTGGGGCGTGGGGTGGTGAGGCGATCATCTCCATGGGCCTGTGAAGTCCATGGGGCGATGATGTAGGTAGGCAGGGGGTGGAGGCAGGGGCAAGGGAGGAAAGGCTGGGGGGAGGGGGGGGGGAGGGCTAGCATGGGGTCGGCGTGCGTGAGGGCGCATGGGCGGGAGGCGCATGGGGCGGGGGTGCATGGGCCTGCATGGCGCGCACATGGGACGGCGAGCTCCATGTGGGGGTGGAGCGTGGGCGGGTTGTCGACTGTGGGTGGGGGAGGGTGGGGGAGAGTTGGACTGTGTAGTTTGGAGCATGTCAAGGGGGGGCGAAGGGTGCTGAAGGGGGGCCATGGCGATGGGAGGTTCTCTGTGGTGCATGGTGGCGTGGCGCCGCAGTGGGGCGTGGCCGAGGATCCTCGGCGGAGGCGAGGCGGTCTGGGATGCGGTCTTAAGTCGACCGAGGAGCTGTTTGGTGCTGGCGAGGGCATGGAGACGGGCTCTGTGATGACATTTTGAATTTGGGTGTCGAGCTGCTCGGTTCGTTGAGACTGCCCTTCAGACGAAGGCGATGGTGGATAGTCCAGGATGGGCCGCAGTACATAGGCGGCAGTCGACGGGGGAGGCGGGGCGATGAGGGGGATGGGCGACGGCGACTCACATGGGCCGACCGCCGCAACTCGCGCCCAGGGAGTGGGCCGCCCAGGGAGTGGGCCGCCCAGGGAGTGGGCTGCCCAGGGAGTCACACGCACACACACACACACGCACACACACACACACACGCACGCACATACACACACACACAAACGCACGCAGCTAGTTGATACGCTACCACTGGCAGACGCACCTGAGTGGACGCGGAGGGCGGCAGGGTGGATGGCTCGTCCGGCAGCCACAGCGTCATCATGACGTAGCCCTGTATGTGCGCGGACAGGCGGTCGGGGGGGGGAGGGTGAATGGCTCGCCAGGGAGCCACAGGCATCATCATGATGTAGCCCTGAATGTGCGCGGACAGGCGAGGATGAGGTCGGGGGATTCACGAGACTGACTTGAGAAGATGACGAAACCAATGATAACGTTGGTGGGCAGGTGGGACGCCGAGGGCGGGGAGGGTGGATGGCTTGCCACGGAGCCACAGCGTCATCGCGACGTAGCCCTGAATGTGCGTGGACAGGCGGGGCAGGTCAGGGGAGTCATTGAGTTCAATTGAGAAAATGACGGAGGAGGAGGAAACCTTGGCATTGATGGGTAGGGCAGGTGGGATGTGGAGGGCGGGAGGGTGGATGGCTCGCCAGGGAGCCACAGCGTCATCGCGACGTAGCCCTGCATGTGCGTGGACAGGCGAGGATGGGTCGGGGGATTCACAAAACTGACTTGAAAAGATGACGAAACCAATGATAACGTTGGTGGGCAGGGCAGGTGGTATGCGAAGGGGTGGTGGTGGTGGATGGCTCGCCAGGGAGCCACAGCGTCATCGCGACGTAGCCCTGAATGTGCGTGGACAGGCGAGGATGGGGTCGGGGGATTCACAAAACTGACTTTGAAAAGATGACGAAACCAATGATAACGTTGGTGGGCAGGGCAGGTGGTATGCGAAGGGGGGTGGGGGTGGATGGCTCCCCAGGGAGCCACAGCGTCATCGCGACGTAGCCCTGAATGTGCGCGGACAGGCGGGGTCGTCAGGGGAATGGGGGAGTTGTTGGGTTCAATTGAGAAAATGGAGAGGAAGAAGGAGGAAACCTTGGCGCTGGTGGGCACGGCAGGTGGGGTGGGAGGGTGGGAAGGTGGATGGCTCGCCAGGGAGCCACCGCGTCATGGCCCTGAATTTACGCAAACCGGCGGGGGCCAGAACTGGACTTGGGTCTGGGCGGTGGTACTAGGACTAGAGGTAGTCTTTGCTGGAAAGCCGATGTAAGTGTAACTGTAACGGCGGGGGCGGTCCGCGGGGCCACGGTGGGAGGGGGGGGCAACGTTGGTGGGCAGGGATGCGGTGGTGTGCAGTGATTTCCTTTTCAGGAGTTTTAATTAATTATTCCACAGCCGGATTTTGCTTTGACCGCATTGACCCTTGACCTCCCGTTGACCGGTTGTCCTCATACATTTTGGAGGCGTCGCACAGAAGCTCTCCTTTTAGCTCTGGGAGTACACGTTGGCAGGCAGCCGGCTGGTGGCTACCGCCCCTCACAAGTAATTGTTAGGGCCAGAACTGGACTTGGGTCTAGGCGGTGGTACTAGGACTAGAGGTAGTCTTTGCTGGAAAGCCGATGTAACTGTAACTGTAACCTCAAGTAACAAGTAACACGGGGTTTCCAGCTAAGCAGGCTACTCTTCTACTAGAGATCACCCGCCGATACTCCAGCCCACTTGAGTGTACTAGAGAACCGCCGGCTCCCGGCCAATAGACTACCGCTCCCGCCGGCTAGACTACCCCAAACAGCGGTCTCTGAGAGACATGTCTGGCAAGGAGCATATAGAAGAGGACCTTCCTCAGGGTCACAGTAGTGGCCTTGTGGCCAGTCAAGCCGGCAGAGCCGACTGGCGCTGACTGGAACGGTCCCCGCCTGGCAGTGCATGGCTGTCCAGCTCTCGTTTGCATGGGGCTCAGCCGGCGCCCCATGCCTCATGCATGGCCAGGTCCCACCCTCCAGGGGTGCATGGACGACAGAGTTGTCATGGAGGCTGCCTGAAGACCTTCCAACGCCAGTCACCGGCAGACGAGCGACCCCGAGGATGAGCGCGGTGACGAACGCTGCGAATGGTGAAGCGGATATACTCTGTGTTGCCTCGGCGGTCACCACCGCTGAAGCCGTGATGGTAGCCCGCCTCCACGGGCAGCCATCTTGACCAATGTCCAGCATGCATTGACGGGCGCCAGCTCCTCCGCTCGTCGATCAACTCGTCGAGATCGGTGCCGCATGGCATCCTGCATGGGGGGAGGATAAGGGCCGTCTCCCAGCACGGGCCGCGGCAGCGCCGCGGCTACTCGCCAAGCCATGGCAGCGCCGGGCAAGCCGCTCCTGAAGTGTTCCACCGAGGGGCAGTCTAGCAGGAGCCAGGCCAGTCGTATTTTATCCCGCTCGTCAGCGGCACGGAGATCCTCGTCACCAGCAGCGCCGCATTGCTGGGTCCAGGGCTCGGCGACGAGAACGCGCCTCCGTTAATCGAGCCCCTCATACATAGGTAATTTGAAAGCTGTTGACGTGCTCTGGCTGGCGGGCTTGTCAGACTAACAATCCACTGGATGGGTTGAGCTGTATGCAAAATCAAAGTTTTGCCGGAATACAGCCAAATGGCTGTGGACAGTAACAGTAACACGGGGTTTCCAGCTAAGCAGGCTACTCTTCTACTAGAGACACCCGCCGATACTCCCGCACACTTTAGTACTAGAGTACCGCCGGCTCCCGGCCGATAGACTACCGCTCCCGCCGGCTAGACTACCCCAAACAGCGGTCTCTGAGAGACATGTCTGGCAAGGAGCATATAGGAGAGGACCTTCCTCAGGGTCACAGTAGTGGCCTTGTGGCCAGTCAAGCCGGCAGAGCCGACTGGCGCTGACTGGAACGGTCCCCGCCTGGCAGTGCATGGCTGTCCAGCTCTCGTTTGCATGGGGCTCAGCCGGCGCCCCATGCCTCATGCATGGCCAGGTCCCACCCTCCAGGGGGGCATGGACGACAGAGTTGTCATGGAGGCTGCCTGAAGACCTTCCAACGCCAGTCACCGGCAGACGAGCGCCCCGAGGATGAGCGCGGTGACGAACGCTGCGATTGGTGAAGCGGATTTACTCTGTGTTGCCTCGGCGGTCGCCACCGCTGAAGCCGTGATGGTAGCCCGCCTCCACGGGCAGCCATCTTGACCAATGTCCAGCATGCATTGACGGGCGCCAGCTCCTCCGCTCGTCGATCAACTCGTCGAGATCGGTGCCGCATGGCGTCCTGCATGGGGGGAGGATAAGGGCCGTCTCCCAGCACGGGCCGCGGCAGCGCCGCGGCTACTCGCCAAGCCATGGCAGCGCCGGGCAAGCCGCTCCTAAAGTGTTCCACCGAGGGGCAGTCTAGCAGGAGCCGGGCCAGTCGTATTTTACCCCGCTCATCAGCGGCACGGAGATCCTCGTCACCAGCAGCGCATTGCTGGGTCCAGGGCTCCGCGACGAGAACGCGCCTCCGTTAATCGAGCCCCATGCTGTGGACAGCCGAAAAGGAAATCACTGGTGGTGTGGATCCGGCCGTGATAACATTCCGCAAGACGTGCCAGAGCAGGGGGGGAAGGAGCTCGACGGCAACGCAATCCACCCTCAGTGGCGGGTGGCGCCAAGCAAGCAGCGCCACACAGCGCAGGCTCCACGCCCGGCCCCTCCTGTGGTCGGTCGAGGGCGTGGGCTAGGGCGCCAGCAAGCCACCACCACAGTGCAATCCTGATGATGTTTTTTACAGTTGTGGGTGACGCACCTACCGGCAGCGTATTCGACTACAGACGGGTGCCTGGCTACTAGTGGGGGGGGGCTAGTGGGGGGGCTGGACCTAGACAGGGCACTTGGCCCCCAGATCTGACTTCTCGCCAATCCTAAACTCTAAGGGCCCCTTCCCACCCAGCCGAGTCGGCAGTTTGGGACTGGAAGGCTCGGCAGTTTGGGACAGCCAAACTGCCAAACCTGTGTTCCCACCGGCATGGATTGGCAAATTCATAAAATGGCCAGGGCCAGGGCTCCAGGCTGCATGCCCATGGGCTGCTGCATGCCCGTGGTCTGCTGCATGCCCATGGGCTTCTACTGCAGCCCATGGGCTGCTGCTGCTACATGCCCATGCGCTGCTGCATGCCCACGGGCTGTTGCTACATGCCCTGTTGCATGCTGCGTGCTGGGCCTGGGCAGCATCTGGGCATGGCAAGGCTCCTGGCAGCAGGGGAGGACGGGGAGTGCCGCACGAGACACGTCGAAGAGGTGGGGTGCAAACAGCCGAACTGCCGACACCGATTTAACCACTCGGCAGTTCGGCAGTCCTCAGCCGATATTCGGCTGATTCCGCCCGCCATAAACAGCCGATTTTCGGCTTGGTGGGAACGCAAAAACTGTCGAAACAGTCGAAAACTGTCGATTTCGGCTGGGTGGGAAGGGGCCCTAAGTCGAACACCGGGGCGCCTGGGGGGGCCACCACCACCCCACAAGCTCTGTGCCACTTCGACATCGGTGTAGAGACTGTAGACGAAGTGGGGCGCAGGGACAGTTTTTTTTACGCGCAGGCTCCACACTCACCACTTCTGCGTGGTGGAAGTCGAATCCCTCTGCGGCGGCGCACGGGATGAGGCAGGAGTGGTCGAGCGGCAGCTTCAGCCAGATGCCGCGCTTGTCGTCCTCGCGCCACCCCTGGCGAGGGATATGTGTGTGTATGTGTGTGTGGGGGGGGGAGGGGGCAAAGGTGTGCGCGTGCGCGTGCGTGTGCGTGCTCGCATGCTGCCGCATGGGCGCTACCTTCACTGCGGCTGCCAGCGCGGGCCCAAACACAGCTGGCTCGCTGGTGCTTGGTGGGCTGTTCACTATGCACCCGCCAAAGAGGTCTTCAGTCCAGCAAATGACGCCTTCGACCTCACAGCCACCCGGAGCCAGTCGGGGCCATGGAGACGACGACATGTGTCTCGAGGCCGAGCCACGAGCCACGACACTAGGCCTCAACACGGAGCGGCGCAGCAAGCCAGCGTACATGCAGGAAAATTTTGTGGCGGCGAATGCAATCCTTGATGCAATCTTTATCCGAGTCTGAGTCCTAGGAATCACTTGTGTGGGGGCCATCCTCGTCAGGGACACGTGCCCGTTCCTCAGCGTGCCCACAAACATGGCTGGATTGCACCGAATAAAACAGAGTGCCAGTTGCGGACAGCCAGTTCCATCGCCACTGAGCCCGCATGTACCCCGCGTGCATGCTGCCGTGGCCTGGCCCGCTCGCCGGCGACAGCTGCTGCTCTCGATAGGCCTAGGAATCGCCGCGGCACCGCTGCTGCCGTCAGAGGGCGCATTGGCACAAGGCAGGCACATATGGGGGCAGAATGGCAGAATTGTGGGGCTGTCGCAGCTCTGCATGCATGTGGCCTGGGCATGCATGCGTGGGCAGATCTGCGGCGAGAGCCGGAGCTGCCTCTCACAGGTCCCCACACCAGCATGCATGGGCCGAGAGCCGGGGCTGTCTCCCACAGCTTACGCCCACAGCCCCCCTGACAGTCCGGGCACGCACGCGCAGGCCCCAAGGCTTCTGCGACGCTGGTGCCCCTGAAGCAGCCGCTGTATAGCGGCGAGCAGACCGAGCTGACCTTCTTGTTGACGGCAGCGGACGGCCACCCTGTGCAGTGGGGAGAGCTGGAGTCGTACAGCCTGTTTGGAGGTGAGTGCCAGCCGGCAGGGCTGCACCACACGCACGACACATGCACTGATGATGATGGACGTTGCAGTCAGGGACACCTCTCAACTAGAGTGCCACCCTTGTAAGATCCCCTCGCGCGTGCGTAGCCCCCGCTGCCCCGTCGTCTGGGCTGGCAGTCCCGCGCCAGCGGGGCTGCCCACTGCTGCTGTCAGCAAGCAGGGTGCAAATGCGATGTCACACTTTTTGTCAGCACTTGTAAAACTCAAGGCGTATAAGACCGTGCTCGGCGTGTAGGGACCGAGCAGAACTGATATAAGGGACGTGTCCCGAGCGCATGCCCCTGAGATCACACAAAAGCGCCGGACGACACACACACACAAACACACACACACACACGTTTGCAGCAGCACCATCGTGATTCCAGACCACCCCCTCAACCCGTTCAAGGCATACAGCGGCGCGCTGACCATGGGCATCCTGCGCATCATTCGGCACTCTCTCTCTTTCACATTCTCTCTTTGAATGTCTCTCTCTTCCCCTCTCTCTCTCTCTCTCTCTCTCTTGCTATCTATTTTACTCACACTCACACACACACACGCACACACGTTTGCAGCGGAACCAGCTTGATTCCAGACCACCCACTTAACCTGGAGATCAGCGTATGGCCTTCAGTGGCGCCAGCCAGAAGAGCTGCAGGTGCATCTTCGCACCGCCCCCCCCCCCCCACACACACACATCAGCACCCCAGCTCACCCCCAGGCACACACACATCGCGCTCCCATACCCCCTTACCGCAGTCAAGCCCCACCGCTTGCACATCAAAATCTACGACGACGACTTGGAGGGGATCGAGGTGGGGATTCGGGGCAGGGGAGAGGGGGAGGGGGGGGGAGGGGAGATGTGTGTTGATGGTATCCAATCCCCATTGCCTTGAAGGCGGCATGAAGGCGTCATGGGCACATCAAGACGCCCAATGTCCAACCCAGTGGTTTCCTTTCCGGCTCTACACAGCTATTCGGCTGTATTCCGGCTGTACTTTGACCTTGCACACAGCTCAACCCATGCAGTGGATTGTTAGTCTGAAGCCCGCCAGACAGAGCACGTCAACAGCTTTCAAATAACCTATGTGCGAGGACTAACGGTCAACAGGAAGTCAACGGCCAACGCGGTCGAAGCAAAATCCGGCTGTGGAATAATTAATAAAAACTCGTGAAAATGAAATAACTGGTTCAGCCCTGTCCCAACCCACTCTCGCCCCGAACCCTGCAGTCCCGTCGAGTCCCCAGCAGTGCGTAGCAGCGCCCGGCCCTGCCACAGGACTTTGTCCCACTCTGCTCATGTGCTGTGCTGTGTGTGGTTGCTGCCTTGGTTCGTGTTAGGTCAGGTCGGACACGTGCGTCCACAGGGGTTGTGCGACCCAACGCGAGGGCAGGCGCACAGTTCTGTCCCCCTCACCCTCTCATGTGCTGCTGCTTGTGGTTGCCTCTGCTTGGTTGCAGGTCGGACACGTGCACACAGAGGGGCTTGGCAACCCGACGCGAGGGCAGGCGCACGGTTGTGTCCCCCCCTCTCTCTCCCTCTCATGTGCTGCTGCTTGTGGTTGGTTGCCTCTGCTTGGTTGCAGGTCGGACACGTGCACCCAGAGGAGTTTGGCGACCCGACACGAGGGCAGGCGCAGGGACGATACACGGTCAAGTACACATTCCCCGGGCCCAGCACCTACAACGTGACGGCGCAGTTTGCCCCGACAGAGGCCGTCGGGCGACTGGGCGGCGTGCTGCCGGCGGTGGTGCTGGGACAGTTCCCGGTGGTGGTGGAGCCGTAGTGCGCTGTGTCCCTGCAGGCTGCTTGCAAGCAGGGTTGGGCACCACGCTGCGCATGTGCTTACAGTCATCACAGACCCCGGTAGCCTGGCGCCATGCGTGGCCTTGCGGGCTCTCCTAGCAAAGCCCCCTAGACGTGTTAGCTAGCTAGGCCGTAACTCACGCCAGGGGTCCTCCGGGCGCACATGTAAAATCTGTGAAACCATCGCAGACCTCACCGTGCCTTAACTGCACGGTCTGTTTGCCAACGGCTAGGTCTGTGTAAAACCACGCGAGTGCACCACTAAAACGACTTGGCCACAACCTGGCCACCGCACACAGCCCTGCCGCCTTTCGCGTATGCCGTTCCTCAGATCCCCTGCCTCCATCCATCCATCGTCCACCCGTCCCGGCAGCCAAAGGCCCCCAACCGCGGGTCCCCTGCCTGCTCAGAATATATCAAAAGTGTGGTAACAGTACGAAAGGAGGGCTGCCCACTGGCAGAGAGGCCGCGGCCTGGTTGGTGCTCACCCGTGACCGTTTGGTGTATGTACAGGTTAACGTATGTATTCGCCTGGAAGATCCAGGGGCGTGAGGCAAGGCCTAGTCTAGAAGTCCAGGGGGCCTCTAATAGGAGAACCCGCGAGGCCGTGCAAGCCCCAGCCTATCCGTACCCGTTGCTTTGACGCGAGCAGCGCCCTCTACAGTGGATTGGCCTGGTTGAGCATATCGCTAGTTGGTTCCGGCTGACAGGTTGTTGGCCAGGTGGCGCAGCGCACGTGTCGCAGCCGCCTGCACGCCTGCCGGGGTACCAGGCCCCTGAAGCTGTGCCAGAGCGGCAATGGCGATAGCAGCGTCGATGGCAGCCTCGTTCTCAGACCTTCCAGCAAACAGCGTTTGCAGAGCACGCATCGCTGCCACCTGCACGCCTGCCGGAAAATCTGGCGATCTGAGTTCCACCAGCTGCACCAGAGGCGGAGGAACACCAGCAGAGGCGATGGCGGCTGGGTTGTGGGCAGGGTCGGCAGCCAGGATGCGCAGAGCCCATAACGCTGCCGCCTGCGACTCTGCCAGCAAGTCGGGCCCGACAAGGTGCACCAGAGCCGAAACAGCAGCAGCAGTGGTGGTGATGGGGGCCGGGTTCAGAGCTGGGCTGCCAGCCAGGACGCACAGTGCGCGTGCTGCTACCGCCTGCACACGTTCAGGGGAATCCAGATTCAGGAGCTGCACTAGAGCCGCAATAGCGTCAGCATCGATGATGATGGATTGGTTCTGATCGTGGTTGGCAGCCACTTTGCGCAGTGCACCTGCTGCTGCTTCCTGCACACCAACCGATGAATCAGGCCCCAGAAGCCGCACCAGAGCCAAAGTGGCACCAGCAGAAGCAATCGAGGCCTGGTTCTGAGCGTGACCGGCAGCCAGGGCGGACAATGCTCTCGCTGCTGCCGCCTGCACATTTGCCGAGGATCCAGCCCCCAGCAGCTGAACCAGAACCGGAATGGCGCCAGCATCGGCGATTATGGACTGGTTGGGAGCGTATTGAGAGGCCAGGTAAAACAATGCCCTCGCTGCTGCATGCTGCACGTTTTCCCAGGATCCAGGCCCCAGCAGCTTAACCAGAACCGGAATGGCCCCAGCATCGGAGATGGCTGCTTGGTTGGGAGCATGGCGAACAGCCAGGGTGGACAATGCCCTCGCTGCTGCCCTCTGCACTTCCGCTGAATAAACAGGCCCCAGCAGCCGCACCATAGCCGGGATGGCACCAGCGGTGGTGATGGCGTCCTGGTTCTGAGCATGGCGGAAAGCCAGGATGCGCAGTACACCTGTTGCTGTCTCCAGCACGTCTGCCGAAGATTCAGGCTCGATTAGTTGCACAAGATATGGAACGGCACCGGCGGCGGCGATGGCATCCTGAACCTCGACACGTCGATCTTCAGCGTCGTCAAGCATCCGTGCCAGGGCCTCGGCCGCATCCGCCTGTGTGATGGGACGGGTGTTGGGCTGCAGATCGTGCACGCAGCCTTTGATCTCGACTGACTGCAGGGTTGCCAGCTGGGTGCAGGTAAGACGCAGGCCTTCCACATGGTTACAGAGCACCAAGGGGCAGGCACTCAGGTCGAGCTTGCGGAGCCTGGCGCATGCCATGAGCGGCGCCAGGGTGGTGATCTGGTCGTTGCCAGCCACCCACAGCTCCTCGAGCGTCTCGATGCATGCTGAAAGCGCCGACAGATCTGACACGCCGTCACACCAAGGCATCCACAGGCACCTGAGCTGCGCACAGCTGCGCACGAAGTCGATGGAGTTGAGGCTGACGCAGCCGCTGATGTCGATGACTCGGAGCGTCGCTGCCATGCTGCTGTTGAAAGCCGGCACGAGCAAAGCGCCGATTTGCGGGGCCTGCAGTGAAGTGCATGTGCGCAGGCTCGCAGGTCAGGCGGCGTTGCATGACTGGCACGCTTGCAATGCAAGAGCTCTTTCATGCGGGGGATCGATGAGCAAGCAAATGGGCACATGCGGCACCCACAAGCGCATGATTGCAGCTGCCTGCGTGGGAGCGAGCGTGCAGCACATGGACGCCATGCATTCACGCCATGCAAGCACACGCATGGCAAATCCAATCCCACCTCGCGCACGGTGAGGCTCGTCAGTCCAGCGAGCGACGCCGTGGAGAGTGGCGCAAGGTCGGCCGTGCTTCCCACATTGAGCAGGGTGAGGTGGCGGACGGCAGGCCGGCGCAGGAGAGCGGACGCGAGGTCGGCAGCGACGAAGCCCTGCCTTAAGCTGGCCACGCGCGTGATCGACCCATCCACCAGGCTGCGCATGTGCTCGCTCACACCTCGCAGCGCGGCCTTGCTGTCGACATCCAGCCAGGGACACAGCACCTGCGCAAAAAGGTCCTCGGACAGGAGCACGGCGTGCGCGTTTGCGACGACATGCGCTGCAGCCAGGGCCGTTACGCTACGGGTCTGCATGGTCGTGGTGTGCATGAAGTTGCATGACGGATCATGCAGATCAGCGAGTGTGGATGTGTGGAAGTGGGGGGGGCATGGCTTAGGGAGGCACACCCTGCTGTGCCTTTCTCGTGTGGATATGTGGAAGCTGGAGGGCTCCTCAAGGCATGCGTGCGTAATTCGTCAGCAGCAGCACTGGTCCCCCAAATGGGTGAGCGCGCGGAAAACTAGGCTCTGCACTGCGCCTCACGGCCGCGCGGAGACTTCAGCCAAGGGATTTCATTTTGAATAATTGCTGTTCTGGAGCCAAATACTGGGTGTACTGCCTCAAGGTAACTGCTACTGCACGTTTCGGTCAACGGGCGACGGTGGTACCCCCGCCTCCCCCTAAATCATCATTCATGAACCCACCACGCATGCCAGCCTCCATCTCCCCCTCCCCCCCAAACAACAACATCACCTTGTCGCACATACACCCAACAAACACCCCAACACACACATCATGCGCGAGAATAGGGGAGGCCCACATAGGAACCTCAAAGTCAGCGAAGCCGCAGGCAGGTGGCGGTGTCCACACCCTCTAGCCCTTTGCCGGGCCAACTTGGCCTTGAAGGCTCTAGCTGGGTGAACCACGTGTTTTCACTGGTATTGCCTACTCCCCTGCTCCCGGTGGGGGCAAGACAGTCTAGTGCGGCTGTGAAAATTTGACACCCAACACACGGCACCAGCGCTGTGGGCTACAGGCAGGCATACGTAGGATGAGGCGCGGCGCGTCCGCAAGCATCTCTGGTGAGCTTGTATGTGCACGCGGGACAGGCGGGGTCGTCAAGCAAACAAGAAGACAACAACAGCACCACCGCCAGAATTTCATATACACAATAGCCATCTGATCAGTAGCCTCTGCTGCCACTACGGTGGAGGTCTTGGGAACATGATCCCCCGGGCTTGAGAACCCCGGCCGTGGCCCCACGGGGAGAAGTCAGATCTGGAGGCCGAGTGCCCTGTCTAAGTCCAGCCCCGACCCAATAGCCCCCCCCCACCAGTAGCCAGCCACCCGTCTGTAGCGCTCGGGCGTTTCACGCCGAGCAAGGTCGAATACGCTGCCGGTAGGTGCGTCACACACGGTTAAAATCCATCATCAACCATCACGCGAGTAGCCAGCCATCCCAGGTAGGTGCTCGGGCTTGACGCGCCACGCACGGCCGTCTGCGCCTTGAAGAGGTGTCCCTGCCTGCACAGCTGGCCAGCATGGTGACGAGTGTGACGCCGCCGCTTCACCAGTGCTTCTTCAATTGGGCTGTAAATCGCCTGTGGCGGTTTCTGGGCGGAAACAATTGACGCTCTTCCCATTTTTTCTGGGGGCGCAGCCTGCAGCCGCCGGTGGCCGGGCTCTAAGAATTAATGAATTGAAGTCAATTGAAAAAGCACTGCGCTTCACCACCTTGGACAACTCCGCCAAGATTGACTGCAGCAGTGGGCAGCCTCGCTGGCGCGGGACTAACAGCCCAGACGACGGGCCAGCGGGAGCTACGTGCATCGTACTAGGATGGCACTCTATTTGAGGTGCCCCTGGCTGTAGATCCATCGTCATAATTACTGTACACCCCCCGTGGACGTGTCCCGCTGCTCCGCTCCGCTGCTGCCGCTACTGCTACCGCTTCCGCTCACTGCTACAACTGCCCGACCCAAAGATCCGAATGTCGCCGCCGCACTGCCAGGCCACACCCTGCCTGCTGCGTCGCCAGGCCGCTCTAGACCCCATGTGGCTGTGTCACGCTGCCCCACCCCGCTGCCACCGCTACTGCTACCGCTTAAGCCCGCCCCGTCTGCCCGACCCGAAGGCCCGCCTGTCGCCGCCACACTGCCAGGCTGCGCCCCGCCCGCCGCGTCGCCAGGCCGCTCTAGACCTCCCGTGGACGTGTCCCGCTGCCCCGCCCCGCTGCTGCCACTACTGCTACCACTGCTCACCTCAACTCACCCCGTCTATCCGACCCAAACGCCTGCCTGTCACCGCCACAGGCAGCTCCAGACCAGTTGTGGCCGTGTCACGCCGCCCCACTGCGCTGCTGCTGCTACTGCCACCGCTACCACTGCTGCCACTGCTTCCGCTACCACTGCTACCGCTACTTAATGCTACCACTGCCCGACCCAAAGGCCCGCCTGTCGCCGCCGCACTGCCAGGCCGCGTCTCGCCCGTTTTTTTTAGGGTTTACACGTACGCGCCCGGAAGACCCCGGGGCGTGAGTTCAGGCCTAGACTACACGTCTAGGGGGGCTCTACTGGTAGAGCCCGCAAGGCCACGCAGCGCGCCAGCCTACCATGTGCGCGTGCCTCGCCCGCAGCGCTAGTGCTAGCACTCCCCGGCTGCTCTAGACTATACCACTCGTGGCCGTGTCACGCTGCTCCACCCCGCTGCTGCCGCTACCGCTACTGCTCGCCCCGTCTGCCCGAACCGAAGGCCCGCCTGCCGACGCCTGATCCAGCCCACAATCTTAACAACACGACCAGTCACAAACACCCAGCACGCAAACACGCCGGCTACAACGATGGCGCCTCCTCACTCCCGATTTCCGGGCACCTCAGGGCCACCGCCTGCCGCCTGCCCCTTGCCGCCACCTGCCGGCCCCCTCGCCCCCCCCCCCACGACCGTGCCAGCATAGAACTCAGCAGCGACGTCGTGCAACAACGCATCGTTACCGCCGCCGCGCCCGTCGCCCTGGTGCCCCCTACCCAAGGGGTTTGTCCTCGCTCCCCCACCCGCCTCGGCACGTGCCTCTCCTGCCCCTGCGCCATTCTTCCTTGCCTCTGTCCCCTTGTCGCCGCCTTTGCCATAGCATCCTCTATCAGCATTCCTTGACCACACCATTCTCTGCCGACAGGTCTGCAAATAGCACGCCCGACATCGGCGGCGGTGCCTGCGTGCCCCTGAACGGCTCGGCAACAGAAGTTGAGCAGGTGCACGCACGCAAACGTGGTTGGTCTGGCTTAGCCTGGCACCTCTCTCATCTGGTGGCAGTGGATCCGCAGGGTTGATGCATGCGCCGTGGGCACCGCGTCTCCCCGTGCCCTGGGCAAGCCTTCCCACGGAGCGCTCCGCTTTGCTCCCTCTCCATCTGGTCGCGCCCGTCGTGTTCCCCCTTTCCCACACGACCCCGTATGCACCGCGCGAGGACACGTGTCAGAAATAGGAGTGCCACTGAGGCCACACCAGGCTCATCACGAGGCGCCTTGCCAAATACAGCCGTACGAGACACACCACTGCAGCAGAGCACATGTGTGCATCCATCGCAGTGCACCAGAGCACGTGCACACGCTCCCACCACAGAGCGAGCACACATGCTCCCATCAGAGCACGGGCAAATCATTCATCAGAGCCGATGTGCTTCCATCAGCACACTCATACGTTATAAGGAACAACGGGTGCACAACGAGGGAGAAGCACGGCCACTACAAGGCAGCACGCTGTGGCACGTCAAGAGGTTGAACAATCACGTGCGGGCGGCCACATTCAGAACCAGACGCACAGCACGGCGGGTGCACAACACAGGGGAGGGGGGCATGCATGATGACTACTCGAAGGCGTGCGAGTTGCTGCATGGCACAGAGAGAGGGAACAGTCTGCAAGTGGGCCGAGTTGGTGGTGTTTAAAAACACCGGTTTTGGGCTGGTTCGTAGCCAGTTGTTGTCAGGCGCATGGGGGGAGGGTCAGCGTCACGCAGCGGTGGCTGCCATGGTGCTCGTCCTCCACTTTTTTTTTGTCTTGGTTGGGTAGTAGCTGCTACTCTGGAGGTGCCAGTGTGCGAGTGATGGAGTCAACGCGTTTACTCGCTCGCCTCGGCCTTCTTGCCCTTCTTGGGCAGCAGCACGGAGTGGATGTTGGGGAGGACGCCGCCCGCCGCGATGGTGACGGTGCCCAGCAGCTTGGACAGCTCCTCGTCGTTGCGGATTGCGAGCTGGATGTGGCGGGGGATGATGCGGTTTTTCTTGTTGTCGCGTGCGGCGTTGCCAGCCAGCTCGAGCACCTCGGCAGCGAGGTACTCCATGACGGCGGCGAGGTAGACGGGCGCGCCAGCACCCACGCGCTCGGCGTACTTTCCCTTCTTGAGGTAGCGGGCGATGCGGCCCACGGGGAACTGGAGGCCGGCCTTGGCGGAGCGGCTCACAGCCTTCTTGCCGCCCTTGCGGCCAGCGCCGGGTGCGGATCCCTTGGCCATGTTGTTGGTTGAGAAGTAGGGAGTAGTGGACGAGTAGGACTGGTGTAAGAGCGGTCGGGGGCGCGCGTTAAGTCGGGGCGCGGCGATGCAGACCCCCGGATCAGCAGGACGGCGACCACTCACGGTCAACGCGCGTTGACTCGAGGTTCGCGTCCTGCTGATCCGGGGGTCTGCAACCTCGCGCCCCCTCTTAACGCGTCCTCGCGTCACTGCCTATACCAGTCCACTCTGCAAGCAACGACCCCCCGACAACACATACACGCAATGGCACCCAAGGAGCCCAAGACGGCCGTTGTGGCGAGCAAGGCTCCGGCCAAGAAGGTCGTCGCCAAGAAGGAGGCCGGCGGCAAGAAGAAGAAGAGCAAGAAGAGCGTCGAGACGTACAAGATCTACCTCTACAAGGTCCTCAAGCAGGTGCACCCTGACACGGGCGTCTCCTCCAAGGCCATGTCCATCCTCATGATGATGATGAACGACATGTTCGACAAGGTCGCCACCGAGGCCTCCCGCCTGTCTCGCTACACCAAGAAGCCCACCATCACGTCCCGCGAGATCCAGACCGCCGTGCGCCTCGTGCTGCCGGGCGAGCTCGCCAAGCACGCCGTGTCCGAGGGCACCAAGGCCGTCACCAAGTTCACGTCGGCGTAAGCGGCTGACCACATGCAGCACCTGGCACGTCCACGTCCAGAGCACAAAGCCTCTACCACCAGAAAACATAACTTGGAGGAGAAGCATTGTCATGGCAGCCACCGCTGCCTGCCGCTTACCCCCCGCGCGCTCGACAACCAACCAACCCAAACCGGTGTTTTTTAACACCGCCATCTCGACCCACTTCTCGGATTTACTGACTGGACTCTCTGTCTGCTGCTGTGTGCTGCTTGCTCTTGTTAGCTGTGCATGCCTCCCCCATACGTGTGTACTCGCTCTCTAAAGGATTGAGCTCTAGCACCACCAGCAGCGCATGCACCACGACCAGTGCCTGCAAGTGCCGCTGCCACCTCGACCCCCCTACCCGCACGTGACATTAACGGCCGCAGGCAGGCGATGCAGCCATCAGGAGTAGAGGGAGCACAGCCACCAGTAGTGGAGGGCCATGCACAGTGATAGGTACTGGCAGTGCTGCTGGTTTTGTGTTGCCCCAACGCACGACGCAGCACAAAACTTTCAGGGGGGCTTCTTGGCTGTGTATGCGCATGCGCGCCATAATGTGTGTGTGCACACCTGCGAGCCCGCTAGAAGCGCAGCAGTAGTGCTGTGGGAACAACCAGAAGCAAGTGTTACTGGTTGGAGCGACTCTTGGTTGCGCACACCGTTGGGTTAAGGTGTCACCCCGCCCCCTCCTCCCACTCGTGCCCCCCTCCCCCCCACCCACCCCCCGCGACCGCAATCGTGCTACCTCGGCAACGACCACAACTTCACAGACTACGACAAGGCATCGCCCCCCTTCCCTCCACACTCCTCTCCGGCGGCATCCACTCTGTGCCCAAGCAGGGCCAAAGAGTTAGCGAGCCCGCCCGTTTTAAATTGGCTTCAGCAATTCCCCTCTGAGCCTTCGTGGTGCGCCACAAGCGGGGGGCGTCTGCGTCTGATGAGAGCGGGTGCTCAACAACAGCTCGCGCTGCTCTTCATGTGCGCACAGGCACCCACCGCAGAGGCGGCGGGTGCAGGGGGGCAGGGGTGGCGTAGACTGCTGCAATCTGGCACGAGGCCGCACCCGCTGCGCGTAGCACCACGCATGGGGTTGCGCCCAACAGTGACCGGCTGTTGTTGAAAGTAGTGGTGTTGACAAACAGTGGCAAGGAAGTTGATGGTGTGTGTGTTTGTGAAAGAAGTGGTGTTTGGTGAATGTTGTTTGGTGAAAGTAGTGGTGTTGCTTGTACGACTGCCCCATGACGCGAGGCCGCACCCCCCATGCAGCAACACGCATGCACTCCCCACCAGCAGCGCGCGTCGTCAGGGTGACTGATCAGAGATGTTGAGAGAAAGGTAGTGGTGTTTAAAAACACCTGTTTGTGGGTTGGTTGCTGCTACTAGTAGTGGCAGCAGGTCAAGGTCCAGGGAGCAGCATGAGCTGTTGCGCTTACGCGCGCTCGCCGCGGATGCGGCGAGCGAGCTGGATGTCCTTGGGCATGATGGTCACGCGCTTGGCATGGATGGCCGCCAGGTTGGTGTCCTCGAAGAGGCCGACCAGGTAGGCCTCAGCGGCCTCCTGCAGGGCGAGCACGGCCGAGGACTGGAAGCGCAGGTCGGTCTTGAAGTCCTGGGCGATCTCACGCACCAGGCGCTGGAACGGCAGCTTGCGGATGAGCAGCTCGGTCGACTTCTGGTACTTGCGGATCTCGCGCAGCGCGACGGTGCCGGGACGGTAGCGGTGGGGCTTCTTGACGCCACCCGTGGCGGGGGCCGACTTGCGAGCCGCCTTGGTGGCGAGCTGCTTCCTCGGGGCCTTGCCGCCGGTGGACTTGCGAGCAGTCTGCTTAGTGCGGGCCATGGTGGTGCTGGGGTGTATGACGGTGTTGCAGATAGTGGGAGGGCGCGGGGGGGCGCGGTCAAGTAGTGGGGAAACAGCGGGGCGTCCTGGTGATCCGCCACTATGCAAAAACAGGGGCGCGTTGACTGGCGTTGACCGCGCCCCTTGGCTTGCAAAGTGACGGATCAACAGGACGCCCCCCGCTTGCGCCCCCCTAAAGTACCGCGCTTCGTCGCCCCCTCGTTACTTGGAACCACTTCCAAGCCCACTACCCCCACTACTCAACAACATGTCTGGACGCGGCAAGGGCGGCAAGGGCCTCGGCAAGGGCGGCGCCAAGCGCCACCGCAAGGTGCTCCGCGACAACATCCAGGGCATCACGAAGCCTGCCATCCGCCGCCTCGCTCGCCGTGGTGGCGTCAAGCGTATCAGCGGCCTCATCTACGAGGAGACGCGCGGCGTCCTCAAGGTCTTCCTCGAGAACGTCATCCGCGACGCGGTCACCTACACCGAGCACGCGCGCAGAAAGACCGTGACTGCGCTCGACGTCGTCTACGCGCTCAAGCGCCAGGGACGCACGCTTTACGGCTTCGGAGGCTAAGCAGCTAGCCCCATGCACGGGCGCTGCCCCCTGACCAAGCGGCCCCACCACCCAAACAGGTGTTTTTTAACACCACCAACCTTCACTACCCTGTCTGATGTCCCCACCACTGCAAGCGGTACTGCTGTGGGCGCCCTGCTGCTGCCGCCATGCATGTCGCAGAGCGTGCACGCTGCACACCATGCACGACGCCATGCGCGTGAACTCCCGAGGTCGCTGGGGCTGCGCTTGCAGGACCCAGATGCCATCGGGGATGCTGTGTCATGCACATTGAGGGGAGTGTACGCATACATGGGCAGCACGCAGGTCTATGCCAGCGATCTGACAGGTACCTGTCCGAAGTCGCGCACTTGCTCTGTGTTGGTGTGGATCGCCCGAGCCCCTCTGTTGGCTGAGGGGGGGCCCAGAGGGCTATGTTGTTGCTGCTGAGGGTGGCAAATGGTCAGCACATGCTAGTGAGCAGGGCGCATACGATCGCATCAGGTGTGGCATGCCATACCAAGAACAGGCATATGCCTCGCTGCGTGCGCGGCGGCAGTGGACTGTGGGCTGCATGATGATGGATGTTACAGTCAGGGACACCTCTAAAGACATATACGACCGTGCTCGGCGCGCATGGCTCGAGCACCTTAATGAGACGGCTGGCTGTTGGTGTTAAATACCCCGAACTGGTGGTAGGTAACCCCAGCTGCATTAACCTGCTTGGGTGGTGATGGTGGCAGTGTAGTAGAGCTGGATGCACGCGCGGTGGCAGCGTGTGGATTGGGCGCTTGCCCGCGAGCAGGCAAGCGGCGAGCAGGCAAGCTGGTACTGCTACCGCTACTGCTCGCCCTGTCTGCCTGACTCGCAGGCCCAAATGTTGTCACCGCACTGCCATGCCGCGCCCTGCCCGCTGCGTTGCCAGGCCGCTCTAGACCCCCCGTGGACGTGTCACGCTGCCCCGCCTGCTGCTGCCGCTACTGCTGCCACTGCTCGCCCCAACTCCCCCCGTCTGCCCGACCCAAAGGCCTGCCTGTCGCCGCCACAGGCAGCTCTAGACCACTCGTGGACGTGCCGCTTGCCCAGCTGGGGCCAAGCTGGGGTGCCTGTTGGGGGTGGTTGCATGAGCAGGCGTAGGACCCCTGTGATCCCTCTGCTGCCCGGCGAGTTAGCCCGTCCCCAGAGGGAGTTAGGTGGAGTGGGCATGTCGCTGCCCTGCTGCCCTGCGCATTGTACCACCGCGTTCTGCTGGTGTACTTTAGGCGTACACCTAGCACAGAAAGGTACAGAAACAAGTGTGGAAGGTGTGGACAAGGTGGGCAGTGGACAATCACAAGCTAGGGCAGCGCGCATGGCGTCCGCGCGGAGCACCTGTGCGACAGGGATCTTTGTGCTTCTGCACACCGCCGTCGTCTTTAGTAGAGCGAGCATGTCGGGACGGTTTAAAGCACTAATTCGGTTTAATTGCGCAGTTGCAATGATGGCACAGTTGCGGGACCTTCACTTAATCAATGACTGGTCAATGACGTTGCGATCCTTCATCTTCCAGTTTCGCAGCAGCTTCGCGCAGCCCCACCTGCCCCTGCCACGAGTTCTGGCAAAACCAGATACAAGACCAAACCAGATACGGCGCCGTGTCGTCGTTAAGGGTAGGTGCTGGGTTTGGAACTGTGCAGCTCACGTATGATGGATGTTACAGTCAGGGACACCTCTAAAGGCGTATAAGACCGTGCTCGGCGCCATATGGCCCGAGCACCTTACTGAGATGGCTGGCTGTTGGTGGTAGGGAACCCCAACTCTGTAAAGAGCGTGGGCGCACCCCTAGGTCCCCTACCGCAGCGGCAGCAAACGCTTGTTGAAGTCGGTGAGCGCATGTTGGGAAACGGAAAACGCAAGGCAGGTTCGTCGCCAATTGCCAGAAGAGACATCCCCCCGTGGGGAGAAAGGCCAAGACGTGGCCGAAAAGGATATCCAGCCGGGCCGCAACCTCTAACGTGTTAAGGGGTTTTCTAACTGGGATTTCAACCAGCATTCACAGGATTCTCAACCTGTTACCCTTAACCCGGCTCTGAGCAGAAGCTGACCCCTTGTAGTTGCACCGAGCACGACATTGGACGTGTCGCAGGCCCCCCCCCTGCTGAAGGGGGGAGGCACAGAAGGACTCGGTGAGGGGCACATCCCTAAGCCTAACTACCTAGAAAGGGGCTGGAAAAGGCGGTCAGTAGTGACCAACAGTGTGGGATTTGGTGATAGGTTAGAAAGCAAGCTTGCCCCCCGGTTATAGCGGATAAATATGTTCCTTCTGCATACTCCGTTTTGAGGTCGTCATCTTTGAGGCAGCTTTCACGTGTGAGACCCAGCGTGGGCATTTCTCAGGTGCGCCAGCTGCGGTGCACTGCAAACGGCACAGTCCACCGCAGCTCCTCGGGAACCCACGCTTGGGTCCCCGCCACTATCGTGGCTGCCTCATTGACTCCTAATTCAAAACATCGTTCGCTTCAGGTCAATTATTCCTCCCGATCCTCTACCATCTCCAGGCTTGTGTTACGTATATCAAGGCACGAGACCAGAAAGTTGGCCATGTCACGCCAAAAACAAGGGTAAAGTAGCCCCGGGCTGGGGTTCATAAACGCCCGCATCTTCGCATCCAAGCCTTTATCGTCCCCAGGGACGCTCAGGAAAAGGGTGTGGAACTGTACGCGTGTCTCCGTATACGCTGGACACTCAAAAATCACGTGTGCCTCATCCTCCCGCATGCCACAAAGGCGACAGAGCCTCTGGCTGCGTGGCTCTGCCTGCGCCGTGTGGCGCCCCTTCTCTATCTGCAGTTCATGCAGCCCCATTCTAAAGCGTGCGAGTGTCGTGATCTGGGCGGCGCTGTTCAGCCCCGTCCAGAGCATTGGTGCGCCGCCACAGTCGTCTGCCATCCACCGCAAGTAAGTAAGCATCTTGAAGCGGTGTGACCATGAGTCAGGCACTGAGCGGACGACGCTGAGCTGGTTGGCGTCCTCTGGCAGCTCTGGTGTGCTGGTCTCTGATGCCAGCCAACCTGCCGCTGCTGTCTCTAGCAGGCGGGCGATGCCCCCCGCCTCCTGGCCCCACACCAGCGTGTGCCCCACTGTGCTGAGGCACTCGCTCAGCTGTGCCACCCAGCTCTCTCGCACGCCACCCGCCGCTAGCTCCCAGCTCTCCCGCATTGCCGCCTTCAGCAGATCGCCATCCGGCCGCCGTAGCGCTTTCGCCCAGAAGCGCGCCGCCTGCCGCAGCCAGTCGGTCGACAGCGGTCGCCAGCCCACCTCCGTCGCCAGCAGCGATAGCTGTTGCCCACACCTGCGAATACGGAGGGCCTCGCGCACAGATTGCAAGTGCAGGGCTTCCATGGCGCGCCACTTGCGGCGCGCCGCCTTGGAGGGGCCCCCGTCCCCTCCAGCCAACCCCCACTTGTCGGCTGCCCCCGAGAAGATCCCCTGTACCCCCATGCCCGCCCCCGCCATCAACCCTGGGCCCCAGATCTCGCACCCGTAGTTAATTACAGGTCGCACCAGTGCGTTGAACAGGTGTGCCTTTACTCCCACGTTGTGGAGGCCCATGGCATCGTATCTGCGCGCTAGGGCGAAGCGTGCACGCTGGCCCGCCCCCTGCCTCTGCTCCAGCCCCGCGCCTATTGCCCGACGGCTCCCAAAAAGCATGCCCAGATATTTAAACTCGTGATTCATGGGCAGGTCCATACCAGCGTACTTCAGGGTCACCCTTCCCCTGGCGCTCGTGACCGGGCAGTACTGGTCGTTAAACACCACCCCCTCAGATTTGCGGACATTGACAGTGAGAGCGTGCGTCCTGCAAAAAACGTGAAGTGCATCTAGCAAGCGCTGGAGCGCCTCCGGCGTCTCTGCCATGAGCACGAGGTCATCTGCATACAAGAGTAACCGTAGGAGCCGCCTGTTTGCTCCTGTCCCTAGGGGGACCCCGACCTCTGGCATCTGTGCGTCAAGCTCCCCTTCTAGTGAGTCGATAAACAGCCCAAACAAAAGCGGCGACATTGGGTCGCCCTGCATGACCCCCTGGCGTGTGGTGAAGCCTGGTCCCACCGTGCCGTCTATGCGCACGCACATGCCAGCCCCATCGTACAGTGATGTCAGGGCTGCTAAAAACGCCCCCCCCACCCCCAGGCTCTTAAGGCACTCCCACATGAGCTGCCGATGCACGCAGTCGTATGCCTTTCTAAAGTCGATGAAGGCAGTATACAGCGGTTTTCGCTCATGGCTGCGCCTCTCAATCATGTGCTGTAGGATGAAGGCATTGTCAGGGGTCCCCCGCCCCTTCCGGAACCCTGCCTGCCCGGCGGCTCTATGGCCGCCCTTCTCAGCAAGGTCGTCTAGTCTGCGGAGTAGCACCAGACTATAGAGCTTAGCAAGCGCCCCACCCACCGTGATGCCCCTATAGTTGTCCCGCTCGTCCAGATTGCCTTTCTTCGGCACCGGCGTGACTGCCCCCATGTGCCATGCTTTGGGATACCCCTCGCGGAAGACCCGATTGAGTAGATGTGTGATCGGTTCAAGCAGCGCGTGTTGCGGCTCGCTCCCCTCCACATCTCCCCCACCCCCTGTGTCCCCCTCCCCAGTCCATGCCCTTTGATAAAATTCCACCGGTACGCCGTCCACGCCCGGCGCTTTGCCCGCCGCCATGCCCAGGAGGGCTGTGCTCACCTCGTCCTCGGTGATCCAAGCGTTGAGTACTCGTGCCCGCTGCTTATTTCCTTCGGAGGCATCCGAAAACGGGTTCCCTCCCTCCTGCAGCTCCCCATGGGCATGCTCGCCCCCAACCAGGCCCTCAAAGTAGGTCGTCCACCCCTCTACATCCCTCAGCCCCCCTCCCTGGCTCCCTGGTTTAACCTTGCGCCAGAATTTCCTGGGGGCGCCATGCATGTGTTTGAGCATAGCGTCGTACTCCTGGGCCTCCCATGCCCGGCGCACGCGTCGCGTGGTCTGCCTATACGCCCTGAACGCTGCTGAGGTCAGCGTCGACTGCGCCCCGTGCGCCCTCTCGGCCTCTCGATACGCCTGCCGTGCCTCCTTGCACTCCTGGGCATACCATGTGTTGTGTGGTCGCACTGATGCGCCCCCCCCCCTGGTTTTACCAGCACCGCCCCAGCCGCCCCTGACGCGTGCAGCGCCCGCGCTGCCCGCTCAACCGCCCTTCTAGGAGCGCCTGCTCCTCATCTACCGTGGGGGCCTCCCGCGCCCCCTTGATCTCTGCCGCCACCCCCTGCAGCTCCCGTGCGTAGGCACGCTCCCCCCCCTCAGGCCACCTCTAGTTGGCCACCTAAATCTAGTTGGCGTGGTGCATGGCATGGTAGGGTGTGGCGTGGCGACCGCCTCACCGGCCGCCTCGCCCATGGTCAGCACAACTGGGCAGTGGTCAAAGGACCCCTTCCAGCCTGGCAGGGTGGGGATCGTATGCACCCTGAGCGTGGCCCCCTCCCGCGGGGCCCCCGTCTCGCTAAACATGAGTGCCGGCGATGCAACGTGGTAGTCAACAACGCTGTGCGCATTCCTGCCTGTTGCATGGAATGTGTGTGCTCCCCCCTCATCCTCTGGCAAGCGCCCGTTCAGAATCACCATCCCGGTGTCTCGGCACAGTCTAATCATGTCCCTCCCGTGCGCGTTCTGCGGCCCGTGGTCGGCAGACGTCCGCTGTCCTACCCGCCCAGCCCGTGTGATGTCCCAAGCGGTCAGCGCGAGGGCGGGGTCACCCCCCTCGGCGTCGTGCCCCCCCCTGTCGTCCGCTTGGCCGGTGCGGGCGTTGAGGTCCCCCAAAACTAGCACCTCCCCCAGCTCCCTGTACTTGGCTATCCCTTGGGCGAGAGCCAGCATGTGGGCTTCCGCCGACAGGCTCCCGCCCTCCCGCTTCAGGTACGTGGAGGTGGGGGGGGGGAGGTAGACAGCGCACGCGTACACGTCCCTCCCCCCCTTGAGCCTAATCCTGAACCAAAGCATCCCCAGCGCTGGGGTGTCTTCCACCACCTTGACGTGGCTCGCGATCGTGGAGCGCACATGAAGCGCCACCCCCCCGTGTTTAGCGGTGTATGGGCGTCGGCTGCATGCTAGGCACTTGAACCCCCTAATAGCCCCGGGGGCCTCGCCGGTATGCCATACACAAACTGGAGAAACTGGACGGGGCTGGTCCCAATGATTCCCCTGAGCCGTTGACCGCTTCGGGCCGGATTTCCCATTTCTCAGAAAACCACACCACGCTCTGTGGGAGAGGGCGTGGAGGGATGCGTTGGAAAGGTATCGCCAAGAGCAGCACAACGGCATGCGTTGCGTGAACGCCTGCTATGGTTTGTGCCTGGTGTGAGCGGTCAAAGTTGCTCGAGTCGGGGAAAAACTAACTATTGAAATCCTTCCCAGGGGTCACTGGCTGGTTCATGAGAAGGCGAGCAGTGTGTGTGTGTGTGTGGTGAGGGCTGCGGGAGACGCACAGCCAAGGGTCTTCACTTACACGTGTTGCACAAGCTGGACGTGCATGCTGACGCGCAGCCCGACCGGGGGCCTGCACGCTCCCTCTACACAGCCGTGCTCAGACTCAAGGACTCTGAGCCCCTGTTCCTAGCTTCTGTTCCGCGTCACCCCCAAAGTCCCACCCCCCAAAGTCTGCGTCGCAGTTGGAGTCGAACAGCTTGGTCGGCTGCCGCTGGTAAAACGCGAGCGGGACCTGCGACAAGGTGGTTGTTGGGTGTCAGTTGGTCGTCAGTTGTTGTCAGTTGTTGTCAGTGTGTGCCAGTTGGTTGTCAGTTGTTGTCAGTGTGTGTCAGTGTTTGTAAGGTGTTGTCAGTTGTCAGTCAGTTGTTGTCAGTTGTCAGTCAGTTGTTGTCAGTTGTGTGTCAGTTGTTGTCAGTTGTTGTCAGTGTGTGTCAGTTGGTTGTCAACTGGTCGTCAGTTGTTGTTGTCAGGTGCTTTTGTCAGTTGTTGTCACAAACCAGGGCC
>VFSX01000192.1:195000-212500 GCA_016618255.1 Chlamydomonas sp. UWO 241 | reverse complement strand
CCGGCTGCCTGCCAACGTTAGTCCCAGAGCAAAAAGGAGAGCTATTGTGCGACGCCTCCAAAATAGGTCCTAACTGCTTCTAGGGGATAGGGGGTCAAGTGGCGCTTGCCAATCTACTTGACCGCCGTGGTGGAGGGGCCGGCGCCTGAGGGGCAGCCGGACCGTACACCACGGCTCTCCACCCGACCCTATCCTGAGCACGCTCAAACGCCGTGTCCGAAAAAGTCTTCCAATCAGAACGAGTGCCACTAGTTTCGCCTAGCTGCTGAATCAGTAGCTTAAGAAAATAGTGTCGGGAGGAGGCTGGAGGCCGGCCTTGCTGCCGAGCCACATCCATTGTGCAGTCAAAAGTTGTACGAGGAAGACGAGAAGCCGGCATGCGCATCACATGGCCTAGCCACTGCATTGATCGCTTTGCCACAAGGCTCTCAATTGGCTCAGTGTCGCACGCCTGCCGAATATAAGTTAATCTGTGCCGGTCGACCAGGCGCACACCCAGAATGCGACGAAGGCAGTTAGAGTGGGCAACCTCCAATCGAGTCAGTTGTGTTTTAGTAGGGGCCCATGTTTCGCAGCCGTACAGAAAGTGGGGCAGCACGAAAGTGTTGTAAACCCGCATCTTAGACTGCACTTGCATCTTCTTGCTGGCCCAAATCTTATCAAAAGACGCAAACACGCCCAGCGCGCGACGGACACGCACACCGATCTCCTTTTCCACACCACCACTCTGGGTTATCCAACTCCCTAGATACTTAAATGCAGAGACGGTCTTCACTTCACCACCAGTCAGCGCAAACGTGGGCAGATCCGCGACAAAATCTGCTGGCAAAATCATCACTTCTGTCTTGGCGGCGTTGATTTGCATGCCAAAGCTAGAGGACACTTTGTCACACACAGACAAAACCACAGTCCCTCATGTTGCCCACATAATACAACAAAAGAAATTGTGTCGACCCTAAGCCCTTCAGGGTTTAGGTTCGACACAATTTTCACCCTGGTTGAGCGAGTAGGTCAGGAACTCTGACAGCAGCAGCGACAACACAAACAGACAACTGCAGGCCCGCATGCTGCCCTTATGTGTACAACAAAAGCAATTGTGCCGAACCTAAGCCCCTTTAAGGTCGAGAAAGTTTGGAAACCCTCACCCTGATTGAGCGAATAGGCCAGGAAGTCGGACAGCAGCAGCGACCACACACACACACACACACACACACACACACACACACACACACACACACACACACACACATACACACGCACACACACGCAGGCACAACACGGTCCCCATCCTAAGCCCCAAACCACTCACCCTGGTTGAGCGAGTACGTCAGGAAGTCGGACAGCATGAGTGGCGACGCCATGTTTGGGATTACTGACGCGTGCAGCCGCAGCAGCACCTTGCGGCAGATGTCGGCAGGGATCGGCAGCTGCAGCAGTGCCAGCCACGCTTCGCTGAACGCGCGCCGCTGCGCCTTTGCGTTGGCCCACCTGGTGTGGGGTGTGCGGTGTGGGGTGTGGGGTTTTGGGTTTTGGGTTTGAGGGTGTGGGGTTTGGGGTGTGGGGTGAGCAGCTGGCAAGCCAACAGCCGAAAAGTCGGCTGAAACCCCACCTCAACACTTGACGGCCGCTTGGTTCTCTCTTCCTCCCTCTCTCACCCACCCACACGCACGCAGGCACCCACCTAACCACCCACACCCACACACACGCACACGCACGCGCACACGTGATGATGATGGATATTACATTCGGTGTGACACAAGTAATGACGTAGACTGACATGGCCTGCGCCCTGCCCTCACCCCGGCCCTGCCCTGCCCTGCCCCGCCCTGCCCTCACCCCGCGCGCTGCTCCGCCGCGGCCGCCGCGCGCGCCGACTTGCTCGCGCCCCCCGCTGTTGCCGTCTCTGCCGCCTTGCGCTCACCCCTGCCCTGCCGTCACACACGTACTGCCCTGCCCTGCCCCGCCCTGCGTCGTGCCCTGCGCCCTGCCCTTGTGCCCTTGCGCCCTGCGCCCTATTCACTGCACCCTGCGCCCTTCGCCTTACCTTGCACCCTGCACCCTGTGATCTGCGCCCTGTGCCCTGCGCCCTGTGCCACGCGCCCTGTGCCCTATGCACTGCACCCTGCACCCTGCGCCCTACCCTGCACCCTGCACCCTGCGCTCTGCCCTCACACACATACTGCCCTGCCCTGCCCTACGCTGCGCTTTGCCCCACCCTGCGCCCTGCCCTCACCCCGCTCGCTGCTCCGCCGCGGCCGCCGCGCGCGCCGACTTGCTTGCGCCCCCCGCGGCCACCGTCTCTGCCGCCTTGCGCTTGCGTCCTACCCTGCAACCTGCGCCCTTCCCTGCGCCCTGCGCCCTGCCCTCACCTCGCTTGCTGCTCCGCCGCGGCCGCGACGCACGCCGACCTGCACGCGCCCCCCGCGGCCACTGTCTCTGCCGCCTTGCACCCTGCGTCCTGCGCCCTGCGCCCTGTGCCATATTCACTGCACCCTGCGCCCTACCCTGCACCCTGCCCTGCGTCCTGCGCTCACCCCGCTCGCTGCTCCGCCGCGGCCGCGGCGCGCGCCGACTTGCTCGCGCCCCCCGCGGCCACTGCCTCTGCCGCCTTGCGCTTGCGACGTGCCTTTGCTGACTCGCTCTTGTCGGAGCCTGCGGCCAGGCGGCCGACCTCCTCGAGGCCCACCTGTGTGTGTGTGTGTGTGTGTGGTGTGTGTGTGTGGGGGGGTGCGGTGTGTGTGTGTGTGTGTGTGGTGTGTGTGTGTGCGTTTGTGTGTGTTGGGGGGGGGGGGGGGGGACGGGCAGGAGGCCGGCGTGTGTGCGTGTGATTGTGTGCATTTCGAATGTCTCTCTCCCTCTCCCTCTCTCTCTCTCTCTCTGTGGGTGGGTGGGGGCAGGCCTCCTCTAGGCCCACCTGCGTGTGTGTGTGTGTGTGTGTGTGTGTGTGTGTGTGTGTGTGTGTGCGCCTTTGACGACTCGCTATTGTCGGAGCCCGCGGCCAGGCGGCCGACCTCCTCTAGGCCCACCTGTGCGTGTGCGTGGGGTGGGTGGGGAGGTGCGTGCGTGTGCGTTTGTGTGTGGGGGGGGCAGGTGGCCGACCTCCTTTAGGCCCACCTTCATGTGGATGTGGGTGTGTGGGGGGTGCGATGTGTGTGTGTGTGTGTGTGGGCGTGTGTGCGTTTGGGTGGGTGGGTGTGTGGGTGGGGGCAGGCGGCCGACCTCCTCTAGGCGCACCTGCATGTGGATGTGGGTGTGTGTGGGGGGGGTGTGGTGTGTGTGTGTGTGTGTGTGTGTGTGTGCGCCTTTGACGACTCGCTCTTGTCGGAGCCCGCGGCCAGGCGGCCGACCTCCTCTAGGCCCACCTGTGGGTGTATGTGTGTGGGGGTGCGTGTGCGTGTGTGGGGGGGGGCGTGAGTGTGTGTGTGTGCGTTTCGAATGTCTCTCTGTCGGTGGGTGGGTGAGTGGGTGGGGCCAGGCGGCCGCCCTCCTCTATGCACACCTGCGTTGTGTGTGGGGGGGGACATTTGTGTGTGTGTGTGTGCGTGTGTGCGTGTGTGTGCGTTTGGGTGGGGGTCGGGGGGGCAGGCGGCCGGCCTCTTTGAGGCCCACGCGTGTGTGTGTGTGTGTCCGTGTGTGTGTGGAGGGGGGGAGGGGTGCGTGTGCGTGCGTGTGAATGCGTGCGCGTGTGTGCGTGCGTGTGTGCGTCCTACTTGCCCCCCCCCCTCCCCCCAAAACCACCACTCACCCACAACGTGAGCTCCCCGCTCCCCGTCGCATCCTCACTCGCACCAACCGCATCACCACGCACCCACGCCGGGCAGGTGCTTGACAACGCATTCATTGCCCCCCCCCCTTCTTTCCCCCCACACACACGCCCACACCCTCCCACACCGCCCCATACCTCCCCACACCTCCCACCAGGTGCGTCGCCGCGGCTGGACACGGCTTCCTGGACGACACCATGCCAGCTGCACACCCGCCCACACTCTCCACATCCCCCCCCCACACACACACCCGCCCACACCTCCCCACACCTCACACTCACCCACGACGTGAGCTCCCCGCTCCCCGTCGCGTCCTCACTCGCGCCGACCGCCCCGGCGCAGCGCTCGGGCACGGCAGACAGGATGTCGTACAGGTTGCGCGCGACGTCCGCGATCGGGAGCTGGCTGGAAGCTGCCGCAGGCGCAGGCGCGGCAGTTGCAGCGGCGGCGGCGGCGGCCTTGGCTGCCGAGGCCTTAGTGGAGGAAGTCTTGGCGCCCGCCGCGCCCGCGCCCGCACCACCCGCCGCTGCCGCAGCAGCAACCGTCGCGGCTGCGCAGTCGCGCACGGCGAGCAGGGTGAAGTAGCGCACGTCGGCGTGATGGAGGTAGCGCGTGAAGAGCAGCGTGTAGACCTGGTGCGTGTGTGTGTGTGTGTGTGTGTGTGTGTGTGCGTGCGTGTGCGCGTTCGCGTGCGCATGCGCATGCATGCAGCGCGGCGTGTGTGCAGCACGGCGTGGTGCAGCGCGGCATGGCGCAGCGCAGCATGGCGCAGCGCGGCGCAGCGCAGCGCAGCATGGCGCAATGCAGCATGGAGCAGCGCAGCATGGCGCAGCGCAGCGCAAGGGTCACCTCTGGCTTGACTGCGCCGCTCGTTCCGAGCGCAGAGATGAGCTGTCCGTAGATGCCGGACGCAAACACGCCGACGCCCTGCGACGCAGACACAGCGAGGGGACGGCGACGTGGTCGATTCTACAGTCCGTCGGGCGCCTTTGATGGCGAATCAGACGTAAGCAACGTTACCCCCCGCGCGGTCGTACGGTAGGTATACAAATGTGCTGCATGCTGTGTCATGATCGTTGATTGCTGGGGACAGAGCCGGACGTGAGGCTCTAGATGCGGTGGTACTACGACTAGGAGATGCCTCTGCTGGAACGCTGGTGTTGCTGAGACAGCTGTATCATGATGTCATGCTGTGCAGACATGCCCCTAGTGTGCCAGGTACAAGCAAACGATGCACCGGGTACACGCAACGTGCCGGGTGCAAGCCAACACACCGCGCTGCTATGTCCCTAGATCTTCCCCCCACCTGCTCGCAGCGCACCGCCTCCATGACCGCGGCCACCTGGCATGCTGTGCTGACATGCCTCTAGTGTGCCGGGTACAAGCAAACACGCCGCGCTGACATGCCCCTAGACCTTCCCACCTGCTCGCAGCGCACCGCCTCCATGACCGCGACCGCTGCGGCCACCTGCAGGCTGGCCGACGCCCGCGCCCGCGTCAGCACGCGCATGAGCGCGGCCGTGTAGGCGCGGTACTGCCGGAGCAGCCACTGGCGGTACACGTCCTCTGCGCCGGCGGCTGCGTCTGGGGACGCGGACGGCAGCCCGTTCGTCTGCGTGGTGTGCCGGCAGGGAGAGAGGGTGTGTGTGGCGTGCGGACGGACGGACGGACGGACGGACGGACGGACGGAGGGAGGGAGGGAGGGAGGGAGGGAGGGAGGGAGGGAGTCGGCTGGGGCGGGCCATGTGTGCACGGCAGCGAGCCCAGAGGGGCACACGCATGGGGTGCATGCCGGCGTGCCCATGCGCATGCATGCATGCAGAGGGACAGAATGCCTCACCCGCTGCCTCTTTACCCCCAGGTCGCCCTCCTGGCTGGCGTCCACGAAGAAGAGTTTGAGAGCGTGGATGGCAGTCTTGAGGTCAGCCTGGAAAAGGCGTGGTACAGATGGCGGCGGGGTTCGGAAGTGCGCGCCGAGGGAGCGTGGTACTCATGTCCACGCGATGCATCCAACATCAGCATCTCTGTTCCATTCTGCTCACCTCGTCCCTCGCGTCGTCAGCGAGCACCTGGAGCAGGGCGACAACATTGTTTGCGGCGCTCGTGCCTCCCGCGTCCAGCGCCGCCGCAATCTCTACCACCGACAGGCCGCTGGCCCTGTCCTTGACCATGATGGCGAGTGGGGGTGGGGTCCTCCCAACTCGCGAGACATTCATGGACATCCAACGTCCCCCACACTTTGTCCTCAAAAAATCTCTTCGAGTGTGAGGCGAGAAACAACGTGTCGGAATGTTTGTGTGTGGTGGAACAATATGTGTGAATGTTTGTGGGGGGGGGGGGGGATCCAATGCGCAACATGCAAGCATCGCGGAATTCTGAGGGCTGAGTACGCAGAGAGCAACACTGTCTCCTCATGGAGAACATGTGTCCCGAGCAGGAACACTGCATTCCAACAGGGGCGGGACGGCGGGGAGCCAGTGCGGAAGGGCCGAGCTGCTCATCCGGTCGCGAAGGATCAATGTCGCTGAGTAGAGTGCTGCGGCGGGTGTGCTACCAGCCCCGCTTCCAGTGGTTTGGGGGAGGGCTTTCTGGTCCCTTCATGGTTTTATACCTTGGGTCCGCCCTCTGGCCATTTGAGGGGCTGGGTGTGCAGCCTGCACAGTGGTGCTGCTTGCTTGGCGCCCGCCACCAAGTGTGGATGGCGTTACCGTGGGCTACTTGTAGCTTGACCTTTTGTGGGCCTTGAGCCTTGTTTCTCTAAGTCCCACTGGAGCTTTGGAACCGTACGTGTGACCGCCAGAAGTGGATTGTAACCAAACGTCATCAAAAAAATGTCAATGATTCAAGGACGTTCGCGCAACTGCGCCATTACTTACAGCCGGCCGGCTCATCAACATAACGGGCGCTCTAAAAAGACGTTGCGACTCAGTAACAGTAACAGTAACAGTAACAGTAACACGGGTTTTCCAGCTAAGCAGGCTACTCTTCTACTAGAGACACCCGCCGATACTCCAGCACACTTAAGTACTAGAGTACCGCCGGCTCCCGGCCGATAGACTACCGCTCACGCCGGCTAGACTACCCCAAACAGCGGTCTCTGAGAGACATGTCTGGCAAGGAGCATATAGGAGAGGACCTTCCTCAGGGTCACAGTTGTGGCCTTGTGGCCTTGTGGCCTTGTGGTTGCGACTCAAGACATGATGCCAGAGGGGGCTGGCGTGTCAGTCGTGACCCGAGCCGGCGGCTCTGTGTTGTCGTCGTCGGTTGAGCGCATAGTAATGCTGATGTATGCTGACGATTTATGTTTGTTCTCGCATGACCCAGCTCAGTTGGCGCTTATGCTGAAATCCTTGACAAAGTGTCCTCTAGCTTTGGCATGCAAATCAACGCCGCCAAGACAGAAGTGATGATTTTGCCAGCAGATTTTGACGCGGATCTGCCCACGTTTGCGCTGACTGGTGGTGAAGTGAAGACCGTCTCTGCATTTAAGTATCTAGGGAGTTGGATAACCCAGAGTGGTGGTGTGGAAAAAGAGATCGGTGTGCGTGTCGGTCGCGCGCTGGGCGTGTTTGCGTCTTTTGATAAGATTTGGGCCAGCAAGAAGATGCAAGTGCAGTCTAAGATGCGGGTTTAACAACACTTTCGTGCTGCCCCACTTTCTGTACGGCTGCGAAACATGGGCCCCTACTAAAACACAACTGACTCGATTGGAGGTTGCCCACTCTAACTGCCTTCGCCGCATTCTGGGTGTGCGCCTGGTCGACCGGCACAGATTAACTTATATTCGGCAGGCGTGCGACACTGAGCCAATTGAGAGCCTTGTGGCAAAGCGATCAATGCAGTGGCTAGGCCATATGATGCGCATGCCGGCTTCTCGTCTTCCTCGTACGACTTTTGACTGCACAATGGATGTGGCTCGGCAGCAAGGCCGGCCTCCAGCCTCCTCCCGACACTATTTTCTTAAGCTACTGATTCAGCAGCTAGGCGAAACTAGTGGCACTCGTTCTGATTGGAAGACTTTTTCGGACACGGCGTTTGAGCGTGCTCAGGATAGGGTCGGGTGGAGAGCCGTGGTGTACGGTCCGGCTGCCCCTCAGGCGCCGGCCCCTCCACCACGGCGGTCAAGTAGATTGGCAAGCGCCACTTGACCCCCTATCCCCTAGAAGCAGTTAGGACCTATTTTGGAGGCGTCGCACAATAGCTCTCCTTTTTGCTCTGGGACTACACGTTGGCAGGCAGCCGGCTGGTGGCTACCGCCCCTCACAAGTAATTGTTAGGGCCAGAACTGGACTTGGGTCTAGGCGGTGGTACTAGGACTAGAGGTAGTCTTTGCTAGAAAGCCGATGTAACTGTAACTGGTTGCGACTCATTGGTGCTAAAAACGGCGTGAGTGGTGTGCGATATCGTTAAGATCAGTCGGCAACATTCTGGCCGCATCTTGGCGCCCCATTAGTGTGTCCGACGTGTTCCTACTACACCAGCGTCGTGGCCACGTGGCGCAGTGCATGCGCTGCTGCTGCCTGCACGTCTGCCGAGGTGCCGGGCCCCAGCAGCTGCACCAGAGATGCGATGGTACTAGCACCGCTGTTGGCGGCCTTGTTCTCAGCACTCTCAGCAGACAACGTTTTCATTGCACGTATCGCTGCCTGCTGCAGATCTGCCGGCAAGTCAGGCGCCTGGAGCAGCGCCAGTTGCAACAGAGGCGGAACATCACCAGCAGTGGTGAATGCAGCTGAGCTGCGAGCAGGGTTGGCCGCCAGGGTGCGCAGAGCCCACGACGCTGCCGCCTTCACTTCTGCCAGCAGGTCGGGCTCCAATATTAATGGCTGCAGCAGAGTCGGGACAGCATCAACGATGGTGACGGCGGCTGGGATCGGAGCGTGGTTGCCAGCCAGGGTGCGCAGTGCAAATGCTGCTGCCTCCAGCATCTCTGCCGGGGATTCATGCCCCAGCAGCTGCAGCAGCGCCGTAACGGCGCCAGCGGATGATATGGTGGCGCGGATCCGAGCATGGCCGGTTGCCAGGATGCAAAGCGCAAGCGCCGCATGTGTCTGCACGTCTGGTGAAGAAGCAGGTCCCAGCAGCTGCACCAGCGATGGAATGGCACCAACAGCAGTGATGGCGATCTTGTTCTGAGCGTGGTTAAAAGCCAGGTTGCGCAGTGTGCTTGCTGCTGTTACCTGCACGTCTGGTGACGAATCAGGCCCCAGGAGCCGCACCAGACCTGAAATGGCACCAGCACATGCAGCCTGGTTATGAAATTGGAAGAACGCCAGGTCGCCCACTGCAACTCCCGCTGCTGACTGTACGCCTGCCGATGATTCAGGTCCCAGCAGCCTCACCATGGCCGGAATGGCGGCAGTACAGGCCACGATCGCAACCTGGTTCTGAGCATGGTTGGCAGCCAGCACGCCCAGTGCAGCTGCCGCTGCCTCCTGCACGTCTGCCGAGGATTCAGGTCCCAGAAGCCTCACCAGCGCCGGAATGGCACCAGCAGCAGCAATGTCAGATTGGTTTTGAGCAGATGTAGACAGGTTGCACAGTACATTGGCTGCCGCCTGCTGCAGACCTGCAGAGGATTCAGGCACCAGCAGCTTAACGAGAGCCGGGATGGCACCACATGTGGTGATTGTGGTCTTGTTCTGAGCATGTAGAGCCAGGTTGCTCAGTGCATCTGCCGCTGCCTCCTGTGTGCCTACCGATGACTCAGGTCCCAGAAGCCGCACGAGAGCCGGGATGGCACCAGCAGAGCCGATGGCGACCTGGTTATTAGCATGTTCATAAACCAGGGCACACAGGACATTCGCTGCTATCTTCCGCACGTCTGCTGAAGATTCAGGCCCAAGCAACTGGACCAGAGCCGGAATGGCGCCAGCGGCGGCGATAGCATCTTGAATCTCGGAAAGATCTTCGGGGAAGGGCATCATCGTCCACAGGGCTGTCGCTGCAGCCGCCTGTGTGCTGGTTGACATGTTGGTCTGCATCTCGTGCACGAGGCCTTCACGCTTCACTGACTGCGGGTCCGCCAGCTGGGTGCATGTCTGCCGCAGGTCCTCAATCTGACCGTGCAGTGGCCCAAAACAGCCACGCAGGTCCAGCTTGCGGAGTATGGTGCATGCCTTTAGCGGCGCCAGGGTGGTGATCCGATTATTGTCAGCCATCCACAGCTCCTCGAGTGTCTCGCTGCACGCTGACAGTGGTGACAGATCTGACACGCGGATACATTTAGGCATGCACAGGCACCTGAGCTGCGCACAGCTGCCCACGAACTCGATGGAGCGGAGGTTGAGGCAGCCGCTGATGTTGATCACTCGGAGCGTCGCTGCCATGCTGCTGCTGGGCGCCGGCATCACCAAAGCGCCGGCTTGCAGGTCCTGCACCTGCAGGCGGTGCGTGCGCGTTCTCGCAGGTCAGGAGGCATGGCACGCTTGCAGTGATCTCATGCGGGATATCGATGTGCAACCACAAGCGTGCGGCGTAAACAGAGCCCTGCAGGCGAGCGTGCGTGCAAATCACTCATGGACGCCATGCAAGCACCTATGCACATGGCAAACGCCCACCTCGCGCACGGTGAGGCTCGTCAGGCCGGCCAGCGACGCCGTGGAGAGCGGCCTCAGGGCGTCCGCGCTTCCCACGTTGAGCAGAGTGAGGTCCCGGACGGTAGGCCATGCCAGCAGAGCGACGGTGAGGTCGGCAGCGACGAAGCCCTGCCCTGGGCTGGCCACGCGCGTGATCGACCCATCCACCAGGCTGCGCATGTGTCTGCTCACGCCCCGCAGCGCGGCCTTGCTGTCGGCATCCAGCCAGGGACACAGCGCCTGAGTAAAGAGGTCCTCGGACAGGAGCACGGCGTGCACAAGGGAAGTGGCATGCGCAGCAGCGGCACTGCGGGTCTGCATGGTGATGACGATGATATGCGCGTACAAATGGGAGTGTGTGACTTAAGGCGTGTGGATGCATATGTGTGGATGAAGTTGGGAGGGTGCCAGATCCAGCGCATGCCACCATGCTGGCACTGGATGCACGGGAAGATGCATTGGATGCACGGGAAGATGCACTGGATTCACGGGAAGACAAGCAGCAGACTCAGAAGCAGCACTGCATGCATTGGTCCTCCTGGTCCTCCCAGGGCGTCAATCGAGCATGAGGAAACAATGTTACAACTCTCCTCACGGTGCGGCGCTGGAGTCGCCACCCCTCGGGGCCTGCTGCTGCCAGCCCTGCATACACTGCACCTCACGCACGCATGCACTCTTCGCCTCACAGCCGCACGGACGGCTTCAGTGCCGAAGCCTGGTTGGCTGCTGCTGCTGTTCCTGTGGTGACGCCCTTGGTGCCCGCGCGCGACGCGCCCCTTGCAGGCGGCCCGCCCGGCCGGTTGCCCGTGCCGTTTGGCATGCCGGCCGGCGACCCGTGGCCGCTGCCCTTGTGACCCTGCTTGTGCGCCATCCCACAGGCACCCGGTGTGTGCTGTATGCAGGCAGCAGCGGCAGCAGCAGCATTGCAATCATTGCATCATGGGTCTCTCAAGTGGAGGGCGCAGAGGATGGGCGGCGACAGTCGTGCTTTACAAACGCACCACCCCGACACGGTCGGCCGTACAATGCCACAAAGGCATGTGCTCGCTCAAGAGAGCCTCAGTTTGCGTGCGAGCTCGTGTGCGCGCTTGAGCCGCGTGGATGCCAGCCGCAGGTCCTCGATCAGGGCCCCCACGCGCAGCTTGCTCACGCCCGCGTCAAGTTCTCCGCCCACTTTACACACCCACTCCCGCAGCACAGATACGTTGGCACAGCCGCTCCCTCCACCCAGTCCAGCCGCCTCCTCTGCTGCCTTGTCCAGCCACTCCTGCCAGGCGAAGCTGCCCGGTGCTGCAACCTCTGGCAGCGTGCCGCTGCTCCCTGCCTGCTGCTCACCCTCGCGAGCAGGCTGCCCCTCAGCCGGAGCACCCTCTGGCAGCTCCTGCACCTCGCCGCCCGAGGCAGCGCCGCCCTCCGACAGCAGCCGCTCCTCCACAGCCGCCAGCAGCTTGCGGACGTAGGCGACCTGCTTTTCGGTCGCTGGAGCGCTGGAGCGACCGCTTGCTGCCAGCTGCTGCCCTCCCATCAGCCGCTCGATGAGCACGGTGGTGATGGCGTCTGACGCGGCGCCTGCGGGTGGCGGTGTGTGTGTGTGTGTGGGGGGGGTGAGTAGGGTTGTGGGCAACGATGGACGGCTCCGTGTATCCGTATATACGTGCATACGACCGTATATCCGTAGATACGTATCCGTATATGTAGCACAGCTGCCTCATATGTATGTCAAATTGGGTGAGAGACACGCCGTGGGAACGCTGGATTTACAAGGGGCACTGTTGCTCTCGGTGTGATCATCATGCGTGCTAAGATTTTTCAGTAAATGCCAAAACCGTATTGTGGCTGCACGGGCGGCAGCGGTGCGTGCGGTGCGGGAGCCAAGTCCTCTCACTCCTCCCTTCCCCTCCTCTCCCTCCTCCCCCCTCCGTTGAGTCTACGACCTGATCTAGTTCAGTACCCAAGGGCCCCTGTCCCTTGTTAACCGAGACACTACCCCACCAAGACCCAGACCCAGACACACACCCAAACACTAGACCCAGGGGACCCCCTGCCTAGACCCACACCCACACCCACACCCACACCCAAGACCCAAGACCCAAGACCCAAGACCCAGGCCCCAGACCCCGCCCCCGCCTCCCGCCCCCGCCCCAGACTCCAGACCCCAGACCCCAGACCTCAGGCCCCAGACCCAAGACCCCAGACCCCGACCCAGAGAGACCCCACAGTTGCGCCACCCGCCCCACGAGCCCCATGCATGCGCCCCATGCACATCACCTCTACCCCCCCAAAGCTGCATGCAATCGACAGAGCTGGTCATCAGCTTAACAATGCAAGCAGAATCGTCTGATTCCGTGCTGTATTCGGGGAGAAGTGTTGCTGTTTGTTGCGTGACTCCAAGGTGTGACCCAATTGGCTGTCTGAAGGACCTTGCGGCCCACGTTCGTCCATCCTATGTCTCTTGTTTACTGCTACTGAGGCTGTTTGCGACCCGTTGCGGCCCGTTGTGGCCCGGATCGCGTCGGCGTGAGCCGCAATCCACACAGAAAAAACGTACCGTGCAGGGCCTGAGCCTTCGCGAATAAGTATTGTTTTGGATGCCCTCGCGGAGCTGAAAACGATTACAACTTGGAAAAATTCGATAGCGGGCGTCAATTCGACTAAAATCGACGAAAACGACCCCCGCAGAGCGATTAAACAATCATCTTTTCGACCCCCCCGCGAAGGCTCAGGCCCTGTACAGTATATTGCAGTGCGTATACCGCCCGCTTTTGATATCCGTATACACGGCCGTATACTGTCCAGGGCCTGACGAGGGGCTCGAAAAAATGATTGTTTAATTGCTCCGCGGGGGTCGTTTTTCGTCAATTTCAGTCGATTCGACGCGCAAAGTCGCGATTTGCATAATTTAATCGTTTTCAGCTTCGCAGAGGCGTCCAAACCAATACTTATTCGCGAAGGCTCAGGCCCTGTGTGGTATACGGATATACGGATATACGGGATATATATACGGTTACGGTTACATATTATTATTATATATTATTATTACGGTTACGGTATATATACGGTTGCCCACAACCCTATGTGTGAGTGCCAGTGCGTGCGTGTGTGCTGTTCAGTGGGCATGCAGATGCGCTTTCGGCCGCACCTTTGGTGATGATCACGCCTTCTCCCTCCTTGGCACTGCCTGCCGCTACCGCAGCCTCCGCCGCTGCCCCACCAATGCCCCCCTCTTCTGCGTGCCCCTCGGCAGCAGCTGCTGCCACACTGCCGTCTGCCTCCCCTGTGTGCCCATCGGCAGCAGCTGCAGAAGCTGCAGAAGCTGCTGCCGAACCGCCGCCCCCCTCCTCTGTGTGTCCCTCAGCAGTACCAGCAGCAGCAGCAGCAGCAGCAGCAGCACCGCCGCCCCCCTCCAGCCTTGGCGCCGCCATCAGAGCATCGACGTCGACGCCAAGCTCCTTCAGCATCGACAACTGCTTGTCGCTCACAGGCGCACTCCGCCAACCGACACCGCGCGCCTGCCTGGCGAGCGTCTGCGTGTGTGTGTGTGTGTGTGTGTGGATGATCTAGTGTGAGACGAATCTGAAGCTCGCGACCAATTCGCCAGTTTTATTGGCACGACCGTCGCAGTAGCGGTGACAGGTGGCAGCGCGCCTGGCGGCCGCACACGCAACTAGGGTGGTCCTGCGTCGAGCCTGGGCAACTGGATGGAGGAGCAGCGGCGCCCCACGCCCGATGTCGCCTCGCTCATGGAGAGCGGGGTGCCCAAGGCCAGCGGCCGCCTGTCCAATGGAGGCCAGGCGATAGCACTTGCGGTTCACGCTTGCATGGTGCACCACGGGTTTCATGCGCTGGCCCCCCCTGGAGCAAAGGCAGGCTGGTCGCTGTGGGCCGGCGTGCGGTCGCCATACACGCCGCCGTCGATGTGGGAGGTCGACGGAGGCCTGGAGTGGCTGTGCATGTACAAGTCCCCAAGCGGCCGCGTCCTCATGCTGACCACCTCGCTGCATGGCGGGGGGTCTGGGCGCGTGCTGGTGCATGCGCTCGAGGGCCCACACGACAACCCCATCAGCGTCAAGATGTTGGTAGGTGCTCGTGGTTGAGCGTGCTACATTACACACACACACGCACACGCGCACGCGCACTCACACGCGCACACACACGCGAACACACGCGCACACACACACACACACACACAAGGGGCTCAACCTGCATCGCACACACACGCGAACACACACGCGCACGCACACACACACACCACACACACACACAAGGGGCTCAACCTGCAACGGTACTTCGCCCAGGGGTCAGCGCAGCTGGCAGCCGCGCCCTCATGGGCGCACACGCTCACGCAGGGCGACGCGTTGGCGGACATGGTGCGCCCACCCCCTGGTGGAAGGTGGAAGCCTAGGACCGTGCATGGTGCCATGCGGGCCATGCATGCCACCTGCTGGAGTGCCAAACCTGTGGGGCGACGGTCCCCTGGCGGCCGCAGACACACACACACACACACACAACACACACACACATGTACGCACACACAACACACACACGCACACGTACACAAACACGCATGCACGCACACCCACACCCACACACTCACACGCACACAAGCACACACTCACACTCACACCCCAACCTCGCACCCCAACCCCACCCAACCAACCGCCCCAGATGTATGACGAAATCGTGCGGCACTTTCTCACGGGCGGCCCACCCCCCGGTGGGTACCCTGAAGGCTACCCTGGCGGTGGCAGAGCAGGGGGCGGACTAGGGGGCTGGCTGGGCATGTCGCCTGCCACCGCAACCGCCACGGCGCTGGTGGCGGTGGGAGTGGCCACGGCTGTGGCGGTGGTCGTGCTCAAGCGGCGCTCACACACGCAGTCGTAGGGAGGGGCGGCGGTGGCGGTGCCCCGGCAGTGTTGGTGGCACTGCTGCTGCTGCTGGCCGGGCTGCTGCTGCGGCTGTGGTGGTGGTCGTGCTCAAGCGGCGCTCACACACGCAGTCGCAGGGAGGGGCGGTTGCGGCGGTGGTGCCCCGGCGATGTTGCTGCTGCTGCTGCTGCTGGCAGTGGCAGCAGCGGCAGCTGTGGCGGTGGCGGCGGCAGCAGCTGTGGCGGTGGTCGTGCTCAAGCGGCGCTCACAAACGCAGTCGTAGGGAGGGGCGGTGGTGGCGGTGCCCCGTCATTATTGTTGGTGGTGGTGGTGCTGCTGCTGCTGCTGCTGGCGGTGGCTGCTGGCGGTGGCCAATGGTCGTCCTCAAGCGGCGCCCAACCACGTCAGGGGAGGGGTGTTGGAGAGGTTCTGTGAAGTGGTTCCGCACTGAGGCACTCCACGCATAGGAGTGCCTCCTAGGCATACAATAAGGCCATAGGGGCCCCTCTATGGCTTGATGATGATGATGATGGATGGTCCAGTCAGGGACACCTCTAAAGGCATATAAGACCGTGCTCGGCGCGTATGGCCCGAGCACCTTACTGAGATGGCTGGCTGTTGGTGGTAGGGAACCCCAACTCTGTAAAGACCGTGGGCGCACCCCTAGGTCCCCTACCGCAGCGGCAGCAAACGCTTGTTGAAGTAGGTGAGCACATGTTGGGAAACGGAAACGCAAGGCAAGTTCGTCGCCAATCGCCAAAAGAGACATCCCCCCGTGGGGAGAAAGGCCAAGACGTGGCCAAAAAGGATATAAGCCGGGCCGCAACCTCTAACGTGTTAAGGAATTTCTAACTGGGATTTCAACCAGCATTCACAGGATTCTCAACCTGTTACCCTTAACCCGGCTCTGAGCAAAAGCTGACCCCTTGTTGTTGCACCGAGCACGACATTGTGTACAGTTTCCTGTTTAATCGTAGATCTTTAGATCATAGATGAGCAGGAAACTAGAGTTCCTGCGTATAGCTCAGTTCACACTTAGGTGGAACTGAGGAGCCAGGTATAACCTGGCTCTCTTCCTTAGTAACTCATCCTGTTAATTCGTTACTAAGGAAGCTTAGCTTGTGTTTGTTCCTAGTCACAGCTGCAAGCACGCTACCTACTAATCTCCCCTCGCCCACCCTCGCCTTCGGCGCCGAGAGACTACGTCAAGGCACCACAAGACAGCTGCTGGCGCCTGGAGGCTACGTCGAGGCGCCACAAGACAGCTGCTGGCGCCCAGAGACTACGTCAACGCGCCACAAGACAGCTGCTAGCGCCAGGAGGCTGCTCTGAGGCGACTCGCGGCAGCTGTGGCGTTTTTTGCGGTCGAGCAAGGCTAGCACGGGGAGCCCTGCGGAGAGGGCGCGGTCACGCGCGCGCGTGGCCGTTGCGGACTGGAGTACCTGTGCGCAATAAACAGCATGTGTAGGGGAGTTTTTTCGACTGGCACTGACCGTCACTGACCGTCCCAGCTAGCTTCCTCGTCCTGTCGGGCGAGAGACCAATTAACAGAGAAGTCAAAATCTGGTGCCATTTTGCCTCTCGTCTTGTCTCTTCGCCTCGACCTACTCCGACTCAGTGAGCCTTAGTAGAACGGCTAAAGCAGAAATACGTGTCGCAGGCCCCCCCCCCCCTGCTGTAAGGGGGGAGGCACAGACGGACTCGGTGAGGGGCACATCCCTAAGCCTAACTACCTAAAAAGGGGCTGGAAAAGGCGGTCAGTAGTGACCAACAGTGTGGGATTTGGTAAAAGGTTAGATGATGATGATGATGGATATTACAGTCTGTGTGACACCAGTAATGATGTATAAGACCGGTGTCGGCGCTAGCGCCCGACACCTTAAACTCAGTTTGTGGGAAACTGGCTGGCTACCTGGTAGGGGTGAGGGTAAACCCCACACGCGCGCACGCACTGGACCTAGACAGGACACTGGGCCCCCAGATCCACCCTATACCACCCAGGTAGTGACAGCAACGCATTGTTGGTGTGCGCCTGTGGTTCTACTACTAGTCCCGCCGCCGCCATTGGCTCCAGCAATCTCCTCCATGCCCGCCAGCAATCTCCTCCACGCCCGCCAGCAATCTCCTGTATGCCCGCAAGCAATCTCCTCCATGCCCGCCAGCAATCTCCTGTATGCCCGCCAGCAATCTCGTCCATGCATGGGCGCCGCCATGCGATCTCCATGCGCCGCGCCGCGCTCCATGCGCGCCAGCACCCGTACCACCCGCCTCATTCCCGTTCTTTAGCCATTTC
>VFSX01000192.1:157500-182500 GCA_016618255.1 Chlamydomonas sp. UWO 241 | reverse complement strand
CAGCGCGTCCGCCTTAACACCGAGCTCGACAAACGCTGCAGCCATGTCGTTCGCGTGGGCGATGGAGCAGCAGAACGCGATGGCTCGGCGCCCGGACGCCTCCTGCAAGACACACACACGCATACACACACACGCAAACACAAGCATGGCAGGCATTCAGTTGCAACACCCATGTGCGACGGCGCATCACAGGCACGTGCCTGGGTGCGGCAGACATGCAGCAGCTCAGCGCACCGCCACAACACACACACACACACACACACATACACGCAAGCACGCACATACGCGCGCGTGCACGCGCACGCACATACACACACACACACACATGCAGGTACGCCCCTGCAGCAAGCTTGTTGCGCACGATCATGTTGATGATATGGCATCCAGCTCCTCTGCACGAAACAGAAACAGACTCCGAACTGTCCAGTGATTTCCTATTTGGCTCTACACAGCCATGTGGCTGTATTCCGGCTGTGCTTTGACCATGCACACAGCTCAACTCGTCCAGTGGGTTGTTAGTCTGACAAGCCCGCCAGACAAAGCACGTTTACAGCTTTAAAATTACCTTTGTATGAGGACAAACGCTCAACGGGAGGTTAACGGTCAACGCGGTCAAAGCAAAATCCGGCTGTGGAATAATTAATTAAACATCCTGAAAAGGAAATCACTGAAACTGTCATATTCATCATTTGCCGCATCTGTGTTGATGCCCCCCGGGGGTGGCAAGCAGTACGTACGCGAACACTGTTCGGAAAACAAATATATCAGTGGGATTTGGAGCCCTACACACATGCATATACGCCTCTGCGACAAGCTTGTTGCGCGCAGCTGTGTTGATGATCGCATCCAGCTCCCCAAGCTTGAAGTCGCGGACGTCCTCGTCGTCGTCGACAACGCTGACGCTGCTGCCAGGGTGTGTGAGCGTGTTTGTGTGTGTGTGTGTGTGTGTGCGTGTGTGCGTGCGTGCATGTGTGTGTGTGTGTGTGTGTGCATGTGCGTGTGCGTGCGCACGTCCTCGTCGTCGTCGACAACGCTGACGCTGCTGCCAGTGTGTGTGTGTGTGTGTGTGTGTGTGTGAGAGTGAGTGAGTGAGTGAGGGATGGAGTGAGGGAGGGAAGGAGATTGGGAGGGGAGGAGAATGGGAGGAGAATGGGAGGGGAAACGAGAGAGAGAGTGAGTGAGGGAGGGGAAGAACAAAACCGCCAGTGAGAGGGAGCGCGCAAGACAGTTAATGGACGGTTAGAGGTAGGAGAGGATTAGGGAAGGGAGGAGGTAGGAGGGGACTAGGGAAGGGAGTAGGTAGGAGGGGACTAGGGAAGGGAGGAGGTAGGAGGGGACTAGGGAAGGGAGGAGGTAGGAGGGGACTAGGGAAGGGAGGAGAGAGACAGTCAGATGGAGGGAGAAGTAGAGAGTGAACTACAGTCCTCAGGCGGTCGGGGGTATGTTTTTCACAGGTTTTACATGTACGCGCCCGGAGGACCCCGGGGCGTGAGTTCAGGCCTAGACTACACATCTAGGGGAGCTCTACTAGTAGAGCCCGCAAGGCCACGCAGCGCGCCAGCCTACCAGGTCGGGGGTACGCCCCAGCCGGTTCCGGAGCGCCTGAGGCGACACCTGATCCGCACGCAAGTGAAGGCGTCGCCTGAGGCGCCGCCTGGGGCGGGGTGGGAGCGTGGTAGGGCGTGTGTGCACGCACCTGCTGCCTCAAGCATAATAGCTCTCATTTTTTGCTGTGATGATGATGGATATTGCAGTCTGTGTGACACCAGTAATGATGTATAAGACCTGTGTCGGCGCTGCCATACTTCTGCACCGCGTCTCCACGCAGGTTGATGGTCAATTGCATGAGGCTCAGTGTGGTTTCAGAAAAAGCAGAGGCACTGTTGATGCGATTTTTACTCTGCGCTCGCTGAGCGCGGCACATGCCGAGTACAAACAATGCATGGCTGTGGCATTTGTCGACTATTCTAAAGCTTACGATTGCATAAACCGTGCGGCACTGTGGAGAGTCCTTAGATTATATAGTGTTCATCCGCACATTATTGATCTGTTGGAGGATCTTCACACCAACACCGCAGCTGCCGTGCGGCTGGCTGGGAAAATCGGGCACGAATTCCCCGTGTCGTCTGGTGTGCGACAGGGGTGCGTCATTGCTCCTGTGTTGTTCAATGTTTTTATTGACCACATAGTGAAAAAGGCGCTCGACATGATGCCAGAGGGGGCTGGCGTGTCAGTCGTGACCCGAGCCGGCGGCTCTGTGTTGTCGTCGTCGGTTGAGCGCATAGTAATGCTGATGTATGCCGACGATTTATGTTTGTTCTCGCATGACCCAGCTCAGTTGGCGCTTATGCTGAAAATCCTTGACAAAGTGTCCTCTAGCTTTGGCATGCAAATCAACGCCGCCAAGACAGAAGTGATGATTTTGCCAGCAGATTTTGACGCGGATCTGCCCACGTTTGCGCTGACTGGTGGTGAAGTGAAGACCGTCTCTGCATTTAAGTATCTAGGGAGTTGGATAACCCAGAGTGGTGGTGTGGAAAAGGAGATCGGTGTGCGTGTCGGTCGCGCGCTGGGCGTGTTTGCGTCTTTTGATAAGATTTGGGCCAGCAAGAAGATGCAAGTGCAGTCTAAGATGCGGGTTTACAACACTTTCGTGCTGCCCCACTTTCTGTACGGCTGCGAAACATGGGCCCCTACTAAAACACAACTGACTCGATTGGAGGTTGCCCACTCTAACTGCCTTCGCCGCATTCTGGGTGTGCGCCTGGTCGACCGGCACAGATTAACTTATATTCGGCAGGCGTGCGACACTGAGCCAATTGAGAGCCTTGTGGCAAAGCGATCAATGCAGTGGCTAGGCCATGTGATGCGCATGCCGGCTTCTCGTCTTCCTCGTACGACTTTTGACTGCACAATGGATGTGGCTCGGCAGCAAGGCCGGCCTCCAGCCTCCTCCCGACACTATTTTCTTAAGCTACTGATTCAGCAGCTAGGCGAAACTAGTGGCACTCGTTCTGATTGGAAGACTTTTTCGGACACGGCGTTTGAGCGTGCTCAGGATAGGGTCGGGTGGAGAGCCGTGGTGTACGGTCCGGCTGCCCCTCAGGCGCCGGCCCCTCCACCACGGCGGTCAAGTAGATTGGCAAGCGCCACTTGACCCCTATCCCCTAGAAGCAGTTAGGACCTATTTTGGAGGCGTCGCACAATAGCTCTCCTTTTTGCTCTGGGACTACACGTTGGCAGGCAGCCGGCTGGTGGCTACCGCCCCTCACAAGTAATTGTTAGGGCCAGAACTGGACTTGGGTCTAGGCGGCGGTACTAGGACTAGAGGTAGTCTTTGCTGGAAAGCCGATGTAACTGTAACTGTCGGCGCTAGCGCCCGACACCTTAAACTCAGTTTCAGTGGCATATTAGCTCTCAATTTTTACTGTAGGACTACGCGTTGGCAGGCAGCCGGCTGGTGGCTACCGCCCCTCACAAGGCCAGGGCCAGAACTGGACTGGGTCTAGGCGGCGGCACTAAGCGGTGGCTCTAGGCGGTGGCACTCCTAGGACTAGAAGGTCGTCTTTGCTGGACAGTCGATGTTTCTGTTCCTGCTGACACACACCTGCAGGGCGGGGGGGCACTAGGCGGTGGCACTAGCTAGGCGGTGGCACTAGGCAGTGACACTAGGACTAGAAGGTGGTCCTTGGGCACTGGGCACTAGGCGGTGGCACTGGGCAGTGGCACTGGCCGGTGGCTCTAGGCGGTGGCACTCCTAGGACTAGAAGGTAGTCTTTCGGCACTAAGCGCTAGGCGGTGGCTCTGGGCAGTGGCACTGGGCGGCTTCACTACACGGAAGAACTGCTACGACTCAAGGTCGTCTTTGCTGGCCAGCCGATGTTACTGTTCCTGCTGACACACACCTGCAGGGCGGGGGCACTTGGCGGTGGCACTAGCTAGGCGTTGGCACTCCCTAGGACTAGAAGGTAGTCTTTGCTGGGCAGCCGATGTTCCTGCTGACAAACACCTGCAGGGCGGGGGCACTCGGCGGTGGCCTTGGGCGGTAGCACTAGGCGGTGGCAATAGGACTCGACGATAGTCCTTGGGCACTGGGCACTAGGCGGTGGCACTGGGCAGTGGCACTGGCATCCCACGCCCCGAGGGTGCGTACTGTACACTGTTAACAGTGGCACTGGGCGGTGGCACTGGGCGGTGGCACTCATAGGACTATAAGGTAGTCCTTGGGCACTGGGCACTAGGCGGTGGCACTGGGCAGTGGCACTGGGCGGGGGCACTGGGCGGTGGCACTCCTAGAACTATAAGGTAGTCCTTGGGCACCGGGCACTAGGCGGTGGCACTGGGCAGTGGCACTGGGCGGTGGCACTGGGCGGTGGCACTCCTAGGACTATAAGGTAGTCCTTGGGCACTGGGCACTAGGCGGTGGCACTGGGCAGTGGCACTGGGCGGGGGCACTGGGCGGTGGCACTCCTAGGACTATAAGGCAGTCCTTGGGCGCAACGGGCACTAGGCGGTGGCACTGGGCAGTGGCACTGGGCGGTGGCACTACGCGGTGGCTCTCCTAGGACTAGAAGGTAGTCGTTACTGGACAGCCGATGTTACTGTTCCTGCTGTTGCGCACCTGCTGTCTTCAATTGCTGGCTTTGCAGCGCTTCCTTCCAGCTTGGCGTTGCTGAGGTCTGTGTGCGTGATGATGCGACGCGCGCGCACCTGCGCTGGCGCGACATGAATGCGGGTTTAAAAACACAAGTTTTTCAGTCCAGTTTGAATCAACGTTTCAATGGGGTCCACTGGCAGCGCTTCCTTCCAGCTTGGCGTCACTGAGGTCTGTGTGCGTGATGATCCGGCGCGCGCGCACATGCGTTCGTTGTGTTGTGTTGTATTCAAGTGTTGCAATCAAGTTTGAATCAACGTGTATACACGCGTACAATGTGCATCATTGGCAGGGATCCCCTCGAGCCTTGCGCTCTCAGACGTACCAACGACACGCGGCACGCAGTATGCAACACACAGCACGCAACACGCAACAGCAACAAGCAACAGCAACAAGCAACAGCAACACGCAGCATGCAGCACGCGCCTTGGTGTGCAGCATAGTTGCACGCATGGGTGGTCACGTAAGCTCTCAGGCACAAGCGGCACGCCGCACGGCAACACGCACCATGCAGCATGGCAGCACGCAGCACGCAACAAGCAGCACGCAGCACGCAGCACACAGCACGCAGCACGCAACAGAAACACGCAGCATGCAGCATGCGCCCTGGCGAGCAGCATAGTTGCACGCATGGGTGGTCACGTAGGCTCTCAGGCATAAGCGGCACGCCGCACGGCAACACGCACCATGCAGCATGGCAGCACGCAGCACGCAACTCGCAGTACGCAGCACGCTGCACACAGCACGCAGCACGCAACAGAAACACGCAGCATGCAGCACGCGCCCTGGCGAGCAGCATAGTTGCACGCAGGGGTGGTCACGTAGGCTCTCAGGCATAAGCGGCACGCCGCACGGCAACACGCACCATGCAGCATGGCAGCACGCAACACGCAACACACAACACACACTCACACACAGGTGCCCTTGTGGACTTGGTCCGAGATGAACACGCATGGATGGCCATGTAACAGCCACCCTCGTGCATGGCAAAGTTAGGACGTGGCTCTGTTATGGCAAACACAATAAGCACCACGCACCACGAAACACGTGAAACACGCCCTGCACAGACCCCTCCCCACACACACACGCGTGTGTGCGCGTGCATGCGTGCGTGCGTGCGTGTGTGCGTGCGTGCGTGCCTGGCCCTCCAGCTGCAGAGTCCAGAAAATAACCATCAACAAACAGAATCAGGCACATGAACCCACCTTTGTGTGGGTGGGGGGGAGTTCAGAAAATAACCATTAAAAAACAGAATCAGGCACATGACCCCGCCCCTTTGTAGATGCGACTGGAGATGTGCACATAACATGTGCAAAAACAGCTGCTCAATATAACGTCGGTAAGGAGTAACCTCTCCATGCGTTAGGACCTAACCTAAACACATCGCGTGTGGTGGTTGTTGGAAGGGAGATGATGATCCCGCCCACACGCACCTTCGACAGGTGTCCTTTGTGGAGGAGGTCAGAGATGTGGACGTGGATGTGGAATGACAGCCCCTCAAACGTGCCGGTTATAAGTAATTTTTACGTGCGTGTGGTGGTTGCTGGAAGGGAGATGTGCCCGCGCCACGCACCTTGCACAGGTGCCCCTTGTGGATGAGGTCTGAGATGTGGACGTGGAAGGACAGCTGCTCAAACGTGTCGGTTAGGAGTAACTTGCCCAGGCGGTACGGTGTGGCCGTCACACCCAGCAGCAGGCGGTCGGGGGTGCCTTTGAGGAAGCCGAGGTGTTTCAGCACCTGGGGTGTTGGTTGTTGGTTGTTTGTTGTTGGCTGTTGGTTGTTGGTTGTTTGTTGTTGGTTGTTGGTTGTTGGTTGTGTTGTTGTGTTTTTGTTGGTTGTTGGTTGTGTTGTTGTGTTTTTGTTGGTTGTTGGTTGGTTGTTCAAGGGGCAAGAGAGTGTGTTGGGAAGATGGAGGGAGGGCTGATGTTGAGGAAGCCAAGGTGTTTCAGCACCTGTGGCGGTGGTTGTTGGTCGTTGGTTGTTGGCTTTTGGTTGTTGGTTGTTGGTTGTTGGTTGTTGATTGGTTGTTGGTTGTTCTAGGGGCGAGAGATAGAGTGAGTGGGGAAGATGGAGGGAGGGCTGCCGTTGAGGAAGCCAAGGTGTGTCAGCACCTGTGGTGGTGGTGGTTGGTTGTTGGTTGTTGGTTGTTGGTTGTGCTTTGGGCTTTTGTTGGTTGTTGGTTGTTGGTTGTTGGTTGTTGGTTGTTGTCTGTTGTCTGTTGTCTGTTGGTTGTTGGTTGTTGGATGTTGGTTGCTGGTTGTTGGTTGTTGGCTGTTGGCTGTTGGCTGTTGGCTGTTGGCTGTTGGCTGTTGGCTATTGGGTGGGTGTTTGGGAGGCAAGTGTGGGTAAGAGGGTGTGTGTGTATGTGTGTGTGTGTGTGTGTGTGCGTATACGTGTGGAGGAGTTCTGCTAGCCGACCCACCATCTGCTGCGTACGTCGCCACCGGCGCATGGTGCGCCTCGTTGACAGTGCAGAGAGACCCTACCCTTAACCCTTGAACCTGACCTCTAAACCCTCAACTCTTAACCACAGACCACAATCCATGATGATGTTGGAACCGGGGTGTAAACCCAGGCCCACCATCTGGTACGTTGCCGCGGGTGCATGGTGCGCCCCGTTGATTATGCAGAGACCGAACCGGGCGTTCGTGGGTGGGTGGGTGAGTAAGAGAGATAGAGAGAGGAGGAAGCGAGAGAGTTCCAGAGAGAAAGAGAGAGAGAGAGAGGTTGAGAGAGAGAGCCCCAGGCCCACCATCTGATACGTCGCTGCCGGCGCATGGTGCGCCTCGTCGACAATGCAAAGACCGAACCCGTGCTGTGTGTCGCTCTCCACGAGGCGGTCAAGGCGCTTGCTGCTGTGCGCGGTCTACAGAGTGTGTGTGCGTGCGCGCGTGCGTGTGTGTGTGTGTGCGCGCGCGTGTGTGTGTGTGTGTGTGTGTGTGTGTGTGTGTGTGTGTGTGTGTGTGTGTGCATGAACGAGAGAGAGGGGGAGAGAGAGAGATGGGCAGGGCCAGGCTCTCTCTGCGGGAGAGAGAGGCAGAGGGATGAAGAGAAAGAGAAGAAGATAGCACGGGCAAAGGAGAGAGATTGAGAGAGAGGGGGGGAGAGATAAAAAGAGAGAAAGATAGAAAGAGAAAGAGAAGAAGGCGGAGCGCGAGCAAACGAGGGAGAGGGGAGCGCGCCTGCTCTGTCACCACCACGACCTCACACTCGTGCGTGCCACGGTTCCCTGAGGGTGAGTGCAAGGGACAGAAAGAGCCAAGGAGCGCGCGCGCGAGAGAGAGAGGGGGAGAGACTAGCTGTAGAAGAGAGCGCGAACAGAGGAGGAAGAGTGGGAGAGAGTGAGAGAGAGAAAACAGCGAGTTAATGAGAGAGTGAGAGGGAGGGACGAGCGCACAACCTGCGCTGTTGCTATGCCCTGGCAACCGTGTCTTTATTTTGACACACCTGCACTGTTGCCACCACGACCTCACACTCGTGCGTGTCACGGTTCCCTGAGGGAGAGAAAAAAGGAGAGAGCACGAGCCAAGAGAGAGAGAGAGAGAGGGAGGGAGAAAGACAAGCTGAGGGAGAGACAGAGAGAGAGTGAGAGAGACAGAGAGTGAGTGAGAGTGAGAGGCAGAGGGTGAGTGAGAGAGAGAGAGAGAGAGAGAGGGGGGCGAGAGCACAACTGCACTGTTGCTACGACCGGCCATCCGTGCCAGATCGTAGCAGGTCGTGCTTCCTTCTGACACACCTGCCCTGTTGCCACAACGACCTGACCAGTTTGTGTGTGTGTGTGTGTGTGTTGACACACCTGCACCGTTGCCACGACGACCTGACACCCGAGTGTGTCGCGCTTCCCCTGCACCACGCCCACGCTCACGCCCGGCCACACGCGCTCGAGCGTCGACACCGTCTGCGTGTGTGTGTGTGTGTGTGTGTGTGTGTTTGTGTGCTTGTGTGCCAACCTTCAACCACCCTCATCCAGCAGATTCCCCATGTGCACGAGCATGCGCAGCGCATGCCATTCTGTTTGCTACAACTGACAAACAACCTCTAGACTACGACCAACCTGCATCAGCGGCTGCCCCCTGTTTATCGGCATGCGCATGTCAGGGCGTGCGGCTGTCGTACACACGCATGCATGCGTGCGTGCGTTGTGTGTACACTTGTCTGTCAGCCTACAGCCAACAAACCAACAAACCAACCGTCCTACTCATCAACCTACAACCGACCTGCGACAGCAGCTGCTCCCTGTGCACAAGCACAAGCATGCATGTGTGTCACACACAGTATGTGTGTGTGTGTGTGTCAGCCTACAACTTGCAACCTACTACGACCAACCTGCGACAGCAGCTGCTCCCTGTGCACAAGCACAAGGATGCATGTGTGTCACACACAGTGTGTGTGTGTGTGTGTGTCAGCCTACAACTTGCAACCTACTACAACCAACCTGCGACAGCAGCTGCTCCCTGTGCACAAGCACGAGCACGCGCATGCCAGGGCGTGTGGCCGCCATGCGCTGCGCGAGGGTTGTGAATGTGACGGTCTTGCCGGCGCCCGTGGGCCTGGTGTGGGGATGTGGGAAGTGTGGGGAGTGGGGGGAGTGGGGAGAGTGTGGGGTGTGAACGTGGCAGTCTATCAGGAGTCATTGGGAGTGGTTTGGGGAGTGTGGGGAGCGTGGGGATTGTAACGAGTGTGGGGTGTGAACATGACACTCTTGCCGGCGCCCGTGGGCATGGTGTGAGGAATGTGGGGAGTGTCGGGAGTGTGAGGAGTGTGGGGAGTGTGGGGAGTGGGGAGTGTGGGGAGTGGGGAGTGTGGGGAGTGTGGGGTGTGAAGGCTCTTCCCCACCCTTAACCCCACACCGCGTGGCCCTCCGAGCCCTTCCCGTAACCCTCCCGTAACCCCTCCCGTAACCCCGAGTCAACGCTCTTTGGGTCAACGCTCTTTGGGGCCAGTCAACGGTGTGGGGCACACATTCACACCGTTTCACACCTTTCTCGGGTTACGGGGTGTTACGGGGCACTTTGCGAAGGATGGCCCGTAAGCCCCGTAACGTTACGGGGAGGTTGCGGTTACGGGGGTTTACAGTTACGGGCCCCACGCTGTCCCCGCGCCCGTTGGCCTGGTGTGGGGAGTGTGGGGAGTGTGGGGTGTGTGTGCCAGTCTTTTTCTATATGGGGTGTGGGGAGTGTGGGGAGTGAGGAGAGCTAGCAACAGCGCGGCCGTCTTCTTCACTCCAGGCTTCTCCCCCCCCCTCCCCCTTTGGCACCAACGCGACAACCTACTCAAAAACCTACAACCCCAAACCTGCAGCTGCCCGGCAGTTGCTCACATGGAGATGAGCTGCCGTGTGACCGGGCGCTCACTGTCCTCGAAAGCGTCGATCACCACGTCGATCGCATCGGCCTGGTGTGTGTGAGCGTGTGCAAGCGTGTGTTTGAGATAGTGTGTGAGGGAGAGTGAGCTTCGGCTTGGTGTGTGTGTGTGTGTGTGTGTGTGTGTGTGTGTGTGTGTGTGTGTGTGTGTGTGTGTATGTGGCTACTGTACAGTCCGTCAAACGCCTTTGATGGTGCGAGTGCGAGTGCGAGTGCGAGTGCGAGTGCGAGTGCGAGTGCGAGTGCGAGTGCGAGTGCGAGTGCGAGTGCGAGTGCGAGTGGGGGTCCCCTACCACCAGTAGCCAGCCATCGCAGGTGCTCGGGATCTACGCGCCGAGCACGGTCTCAATACACCTTTATAGAGGTGACTGAAACACCTCAACTGTTATGGCCATCCCAGCCTCAGGGTCCCCGACTGTAACATCCATCAGCGGCAGCATCACATGGTACGGGACGCAGCTGCAGCACAGGGGGCGGCCGTGCCGGCAGCGGCAGCTCCAATTCCACGTCTTGCGCAGCTGCTTTTGCATTGCAACCACCCCAATATAAAAAACGAACCTTGCAGCTGCCTTGCAGCCAAACAACAACCCAGCCTGAACAAACATCGCCTCCGCATGCCTGATGGCCTACCTGGTAGGGGCGCAGCACCGGGGGCGGCCGCGCCGGCGGCAGTAGCTCCGATTCTGCGCCCTACGCGGCTGCCTCTGCGGCGCAACCAACCCAACCTCACAACCTCACAATCGACTCAACCTAACCTCAGCATGACAGCTGCGCCGGCAACCCAGCTGTGCCTGGTAGGGGCGCAGCACAGGGGGCAGTTGCGCCGGCGGCAGTAGCTCCGATTCCGCGCCCTGCGAGGCTGCCTCTGCGGCGCAACCAACCCAACATAAAACGCGAACCTTGCAGACAGACAACCAACACAGCCTAAACAACCACCGCCTACGCATGCCTGCCGGCCGACCTGGTAGGGGCGCAGCACGGGGGGCGGCCGCGCCGGCGGCAGTGGCGCCAATTCCGCGTCCCGTTCAGCTGCCTCTGCGGCGCGCGCCTCTGCCTCAAGCCGTTTCTTCCGAGCCGCTGGACCACCCTTGCTGAGCAGCCAGCCCTCGGGGGCAGCGGCAGCAGCGTCCGCGGCTGCTGCTGGTGGCTCCGCCTCGCCATCTAAAACTTACAGGGGTTCAGAGTTTATGGGTTTATGGGTTTAGGGGTTAGGGCCGTGAGGTCGGCATGCCCGTTCCCAGCAGACAGCCATCTGGGGCAGCAGCAGCAGCAGCAGCAGCATCCACAGCTGCTGCTGGTGGCTCCTCCTTGCCATCTACGACGGGTTTAGGTTTTAGGGTTTAGTTCAGCGTGTTGGGTTTAGGGTTCAGGGTTAAAGGTCATGCCCGTGCCACCGCCATGCCCTTGCCCAGCAGTCAGCCCTCAAGGGCAACGGCAGCAGCATCCTTGGCTGCTGCTGCTGGTGGCTCATCGCCATCTACGTACAGGGGGTAAGGGCTCAGGGATTGAGGGATCGGGCCGCGTCTGTGCCGCCGCCATGCCCTTGCGCAGCAGCCATGCCTTTGCGCAGCAGCCAGCCCTCTGAAGCAGCAGCAGCAGCAGCAGCAGCAGCAGCAGCGTCCACAGCTGCTGCTGCTGGCTCTGCCTCGCCATCTACAACATATTGAGGGTTAAGGGTCAACCCTAACTAAGGGTTCAGGGTTGAGGGTTTATGGCCTTGCCGTCGGCCTGCCCGTTCCCGACAGACAGCCTTTGGGGGCAGTGGCCAGTTGGTCTGCTGCTGGCTCCTATCAGCCATCTACAATGGGTAAAGGTTGAAGGTTTCAGGGTTCAGGGTTTAAGGGTTAGGGGGTCAGGGTTTAGAGCCGTGCCGCCGCCATGCCCTTGCCAAGCAGCCAGACCTCTGGGGCAACAGCAGCAGCGTCTGCGGCTGCTGCTAGCCCATCCTTGACCTCTACAACGTACAGGGGTAAAAGGTTTATTGGTTTAGGAGTTCGGAGTCAGGGCCGCGTTCGTGCCGCTTCCCTGCCCTTGCCGAGTAGCCAGCCCTCTGGGCCAGCGGCAGCAGCGTCCACAGCTGCTGCTGCTGGTGGCTCATCGCCATCTACGTACAGGGGGTTAGGGCTCAGGGATTGAGGGATCGGGCCGCGTCTGTGCCGCTTCTCTGCCCAGCAGACAGCCCTCTGGGGCAGCAGCAGCAGCAGTAGCAGCAGCAGCAGCAGCAGCGTCCACAGCTGCCTCGCCATCTACAACAGGTCGAGGTTAAGGGTGTAGGGTTTAGGGTTTACGGTCATGCCCGTGCCTCTTCCCTTGCCCTTGCCCAGCAGATAGCCTTTGGGGGCAGCAGCAGCAGCAGCATCGCCTGCGGCTGCTGGTGGCTGCTCATCGCCATCTGCAACAGGTCAAGGGGTTAGGGTTTAGGGGTTCAGGAGTTTAGGCTTTAGGGTTTAGAGCCGTGCCGCCGCCATGCCCTGGCCCAGCAGACTGTCCCCTGGGGCAGCAGTAGCAGTAGCAGCAGCAGCAGCAGCAGCGGCTGCTGGTGGCTCCGCCTCGCCATCTATGACGGGTTTAGGTTTTAGGGGTTAGTTCAGCGTGGTGGGTTTAAAGTTCAGGGTTAAGGGTCATGCCCGTGCCGCCGCCATGCCCTTGCCCAGCAGACAGCTAACTGGGGCAGCAGCAGCAGCAACAGCAGCAGCAGCAGCAGCAACAACGTCCGGAGTTGCTGCTGCTGGCCCCTCGTCGCCATGTACAACGGGTTGAGGGTTAATGTGTTCAGCAGGTACGGGTTTGGGGGTTTTAAGTAAGGGGTTAAGAGTTTACGGTCATGCCCGTGCCGCTTCCCTGCCCTTGCCGAGCAGCCAGCCCTCTGGGGCGGTGGCGGCAGCGTCCGGTGTGTCTACTGCCGGCTCCTCCTCGCCCTCTACAACGGGTTGAGGGCTGAGGGTTTAGGGTTCAGGGTTTGAGGGTTTAGGGCTCAGGGGTTCAGGGGTTCAAGAGTAAGGGGGGTAGGGTGAGGGGAGTTCAAGGCAGTGGCCCCTGGGAAGGATTTTGGTTATAAGTTTTTTGCCGGCTCCAGCAACTTTGACCGCTCATACCAGGCACAATACACAGCGGGTGTTCATGCAATACATGCCGTTGTGCTGCTCTCGGCAAGGGCTTTCCAACGCATCGCTCCACGCCCTCACCCACTAAGTGTGGGGTGGTTTTCTGGGAAATGGAAAATCCGGCTCGGAGCAGTATATGGCTCGCAGGGGAATCACTTGTTCAAGGGGGGGGGGAGGATACAGTTAAGGGTTCAAGGTTTAGGGTTGCGAGTTTGGGGGCCGAAATCCTGAGTTGTACATGTGGACGACCTTGGTTGATCGTGGCTACTCTTGCATGAGCGCAGCCCCCTTCCACCCCCTCCTCCCATGCCAGCCCCACCATAAACACCAGTTACCACGGGGGGGGGGGGGGGTCAGAAAATAACATTCTGGAACACACGATAGAAAGAATTTTGACCGACGTTTAGGGTTTAAGGCGACGTTTTCGGGTTTAGCCGCCCTCACATCTCGGCCCCCAGACCCGTGTCCAAATTCAAAACTTCTGGCGGTTTTGGAACATTCACAGCAATGAGAAAGGATTCCATCCGGTGTTCCATTTCCTGTGTTTTCGGCCCCCCCCCCCCCTCTTGCCAGTAACACATAAAAAAAAACTGAACTCTGCTCTCATCGTCAGCCCCCCCCACCCCCCCACCACACCCACACACACACACACCTGAGCTTGACGTGCTAGCGCGCCGGGCAGCTTGGCACAGCACGCCTGGCGCCACGCGTGAGGGTCGCCATGCGCGAGGGCTGCCATGCGCGAGGGCGTGGCCACAGCACGCAGCGCGGAGTGGCGGATGTGGCGTGAACCCTAGGGTCAAACTGGGCGACACACCGGCTGGAGCACTGACACATACGCTGCGCGCAGCTGAAAGCTGGGCAGCTCCCCCGCGCAGGCCTGTGCATGCCCATGACGTGCTGCACAGCGCAGCTGCGGCCGGCCTGCTCGCCAGGGCTGCCGGCAGCATGCCGCGGCTCTGCATGCCGCGGCGCATGGGACGTGCAAGCCAGATGCTACTGCCTGACGCTGCTGCACCCCGGGGTGCCGCCAACCGACACAGCCCAGTCCACAGCGTAGCTCTAGCTCCTCAAACGCTCATACGTTGGCTGGGCCCATGAGGGGCCCATGCACGCTGCCGCTGACACACACACACACCTCATCCCATCGCCTCCCCCATGCATGTGCTGATGCATGCGCTGGTGCAGGTGTTGCTACTTGCACGTGATGGCGGTGGTGCAGGTTTTTCAAGCCGTTGTCGTTTGCATTACACAACGGGAGCGCCTAGACCCTGCAAGCTATGCAAGCATGATGTGAAAGGTTCGGAATCAAAGTGTGAGGATTTTTGGATGCGCGACGATCGCGATCGCCGTCTCTATCCTCGTGCCATCCCCATCTCATATCATCTAACCTTGCTCCATACCACGCGATCGTGAGTCTGCCGCCTTCGCCGCCTTGGCCGACCGACGCCTGACCGACGTCCGCACGCGCTATAGAGGCCATGTAACGTGAGTGGCGCGTTTCAGCTGATGGCCATGGCTCTGCTGGACTGTGTATAGTCCTGGAGGGCTGGTGATCGTCGTCCATGCGTGTGTGATTATGCATATGCGCATAAGTGTGTGCCCTGCGGGCCTGTCTGAAGGGGGGGGCAGCAGCAGCAACCCATTCAGTGGCACGTGCACACGTCAGTCTGCTCAAGCGGACTCAGCCAGGCGTGCCGTGCAGGCCCTGCATGCACCTATGCATGCGCGCATGCATACGATGGACGGGCGCGTAATCGCAGCGCTCACACGCTCGCACGCCCCGCCCCGCCCCCAACGCACATCTCCCCTGTCTGCACGCAGTCAGGTCGACACGCACGATGACTCCACCCCCGCGCCGAAACCTGCGGGACATGGTGCGCAAGCTTGGCGCGCGCTTTCGGCCCAGCCAGCAGAAGGCCGCGCTCTACCACATTGGGCGCTCGTGTGCAGACGACCCGGGCGGTCATGGTGCGGTCGCTGCCGCTGGTGCTGTCCCTCAACTGGTGCGGCTGCTGGGGCCAGACTCGACATTCATGGTGCAGGAGGCTGCAGCAGGCGCGCTGGAGCTCCTGTGCACCAGTGATGAGATTGCGGGCACCGTTGCTGCCGCTGGTGCCATCCCCCTACTGGTGCAGCTACTGGGGCCAAGCTCTTCACCTCTTGCTCAGGAGGCTGCGACATCCGTGCTGCTCGCGCTGTCTAGGTCAGCTGCAGATGCGGCTGCCGTCGCTGACGCGGGTGCCATCCCTCATCTGGTGCGGCTGCTGGGGCCTGGCGCTTCATCAGACGCCACGCAGGCACAGGCAGCATTGGCACTGGTCAACCTGGTAGTTGAAACTGGGAATGCTGAGCCTGTTGGTTACCATCCCTGACCTGGTGCGGCTGCTGGGGCCTCACTCCCCGCATCGTGTGCAGCAGAACGCAGCAGCAGCACTTTTGATCTTCGGTGCAAACGATCACATCGCGGGGGCCATCATTGCTGCTGGCGCCCTCCCTCCTCTGGTGTTGCTGCTGGGATCTGGCTCTCCACCGACAGTGCGCGTCGGGGCAGTGGGATTACTGTGGTGCCTTTCCGAGATCGCTGAGAACACGACTGCCATCGTTGCTGCCGGTGTCATCCCTCCACTGGTGCTGCTCCTGGGGGCTTGCGTCGGCTCCATTAGCTCTACTGGCTCTTTTGCCACAGTGGAATTGGAGGTGGTAGAAATACTGGGGTGCCTCGCCAGTAACGACCCTGAGCATGCTGCTGCCATCATCGCCGCTTCCGGTGCCATCCCGCACCTCGTGCGGCTACTGGGGGCGGGCTCATCGGCAGAGATGGGGATGAACTCAGCACATGTGCTGGTCTTCCTCTCTCATCTCAGTCCTGAGAGGTCGGCCACCATCGCTGCTGCTGGTGCCATCCCGCAACTCGTGCGGCTGCTGGGGTCTGGCTCTCAAGAGCAGGAGGAGGCTGCAGCAACCGCGGTGAGCAACCTCGCAGAGCACCCTGCGAATGCAGACACCATCGCTACTGCGGTTGCCATCCCTGCGCTGTGTCGGCTGCTGGGGCCAGGCTTTGACAGCCGCACGACGTCGGCCGCAGAACACACACTGGCGAGCATTGGCCACGCGAGTCCTGAGAATTGCGCCGCCATTGCGGCCATACTTCGCGGCAGCCACTACCCTACCCAAATCCCAACGTCTGATCCGCGCCATGGAATGCGGTCGTAACGTCTTGAGACGGTCCGGGGTGCGCCTCAGGCAGTGGTGTGCGGCACCGCCTGAGGCGGTCGGGGTGGCACCTGAGGCGGTTTGGATACCGCCTGAGGCGACGCCTGAGGCGATTAGGGTTGCGCCAGATAACGCCTCAGGCGGCGCCTCAGGCGGTCGGAGCGCCTGAGGCGCCGCCTGATCCGCGCCATGGAATGGGACGCCTGAGGCGCCGCCTCATGCGTTGTGAATGGTAGGGCTAGCGCCACAAGGGGCCGCACTAGGGGCTGGGGTGTTGACTGTACAGCTCACTGCTGCCAGGTGATGATTTGATCCCGCTTTGTCAACCGATTTGTCAAAGATCCTGATTTGTCAAAGATCCCGATTTGTCAAAGATTTGTCAACTGATTTGTCAAAGAGCGGTGCCGTGAGCGATACACGGGCTGTTACACCCCTAGGCACGACGCGGACGTTCAGTCCACGTCTTGGCCCAGTCTTGGCCTCTCTTTCCGTATGGGGGGTATTTGTTTGGGCGGTTGGCGATGCTTCACTTGCCTCTTGCTTGTCATATGCACACACCTACTTAAACAAGCTTGCTGCCACACAGTGGATTCAGGGCCTAATTTACTACCCCGTAAACAGGGGGGTAAAGTGTGCATTTCCTCGGTGACGAGTTACTACCCCCGGGCTCTACCCCCCCCTAAAAACAACGCTTATTAGGGGTCTATTCGGGAAATACCATAGTTATTTAGTCGCTACCACCTGCTTATTCCGCGGTGCAGTTTAGCATGCTATTGTGAACGCCGGCCCCCATACCATGGTATCGTCCGCCTCTCCTACCATGGTAACGTCCGCCTCTCCTACCATGGTAACGTACGCCTCTCCTACCATGGTAACGTACGCCTCTCCTACCATGGTAACGTACGCCTCTCCTACCATGCTAAATGCGTGCAACTTTACCCCCCCTAGTATTCAGAGCTGCGAATTACCATGGTAACTTGCTGTCGCTGTAAGGGGGGGTAGCTGCAACAGTGCTGTTGGGTAGCTGCTGGGTAGCTGCTGCGTAGCTGTAGGGAGGCAATCGTATGTCGGCATTTCGTTTACAAATCAATGTTGTCCTCCGTACTCCTCAACACATCTCCAAACCTCTAGATCTGATCCAATCATGACAGATCTTGTAACCCAAACGGCGCAGCACCGCGCACACACTCAAAACTCCACAGCAGATCTAGATCTGTGCAACACGTGCGATCAATCCAGTCAAGCTAGACTCCCTTAAGCTTGACGCGTGCGCTGAGCGCCGCGGCGGCAGAGATCTTGTGGAGTTGGTGAACAACAGCCCAACCGCCGGCCAGTCCACTTCAGCGCCCACCATCGCACCGTACGCGTCGTCCCACGTAGCAGTGCGTGCGGAAGGTAGGCACGCCGTCACAGCTGACCAGTTAATTGCATCGACCGCCATTGCGCCCACGCCGTCCGCCGCCAGCGCGCACAGCTCGAACGCCATCTCGGCGTAGACAAACTCGACGCGCACGGGCATCATCGACATGCCCGACTCCATCAAGACGCCCTCGCGCGCGCGTACGATGGCCACAAACTCCGGCACGTTGTGCGTGTCGCAGCCGGGCACCACGAGGAACATGCAGCTGCTGCGTGGTGTGTGTGTGTGTGTGTATGTGGCTGATATGGCGAGGGGGGAAGGCGAGGGTGGAGAGCAAGGGGTTGGCAGGCGGGGGAGTAGCAGGCATATGAGTGGCAGGCGAGGGAAGGGCTGGGGCCCCACTCCGGGGTGGCAGGCGAGGTGTGGCCACCGCGGTAGGGGGCCCGGGGGTGCGCCCACTCTGTTAACAGAGTGGGGTTCCCTTCCAGCAGTAGCCAGACTTCTCAGTCAGGTGCTCGGGCTCTACGCGCCGAGCACGGTCTTATACGCCTTTAGAGACCTGTGTCCCTGACTGTAACATCAATCGTCATTATCAAAACGGATTGAAGCCCGAGCCTGCCAAATTACATCACAGCAACATCACCATGTACAGCACAGGGGGTGCGCTACCATTCCTCCGCAGCCGAACCCCTGCTTGTGAAGCCCCAACTTCACAGGTCAGGGGCTTCCTGGGTCACCAAGTGCCCACCCAGAAAGTAGGGCACGCGTCGGCACTGTCCTGGGTCGATCCAACGCGTCGCGTGTAAGTCACCTGCCTGATTGTGCCCGTCTGGATAGGGTGGACCGGGCCTGGTCCATATGCACGTGTGGGGGGGGGGGCTGAGGGAGACATACAGCCAAAAGTCTTGACCAGCACGCTATGCGCAGGCATGCCCATGGCACCTGGGTTCTCCGTTGCGGACGAACGCAGCTTAGCCCACCATTCAAGGTCCTCTAAAGCTCGGGGGGGCTATGGCCATGCAGGCTATCTCACTACTGAACCCTATGCAAGCTGTCACACTGCGACGCGCAGGCGCCACGTCAGACGCCATCACCACCGTTATCATCGTGAGTCATCGAGCGGCTGATGGGAGGGCAGCAGCTGCCAGCCAGCGGTCGCTCCAGCGCTCCAGCGACCGAAAAGCAGGTCGCCTACGTCCGCAAGCTGCTGGCGGCTGTGGAGGAGCAGCTGCTGCCGGAGGGCGGCGCTGCCTCGGGCGGCGAGGTGCAGGAGCTGCCAGAGGGTGCTCCGGCTGAGGGGCAGCCTGCTCGCGAAGGCGAGCAGCAGGCAGGGAGCAGCGGCACGCTGTCAGAGGTCGCAGCACCGGGCAGCTTCGCCTGGAAGAAGTGGCTCGACAAGGCAGCAGAGGAGGCGGCTGGACTGGGTGGAGGCAGCAGCTGTGCCAACGTGTCTGTGCTGCGGGAGTGGGTGTGTGAAGTGGGCGGAGAGCTGGACGCGGGCGTGAGCAAGCTGCGCGTGGGAGCCCTGATCGAGGACCTGCGCAGGCCTGCATGCATGCGGCTGGCGTCCACGCGGCTCAAGCGCGCACAAGAGCTCGCACGCAAACTGAGGCTCTCTTGAGCGAGCACATGCCTTTGTGGCATCGCACGGCCGTCCATGTCGGGTGGTGTTGGGTGGTGCGTTTGTAAAACACGACCGTCGCCGCCCCATCCTCCGTGCCCTCCACTTGAGAGACCGATGATACAATGATTTTAGTGCTGCTGCTGCTGCTGCTGCTGCTGCCCGCATACAGCACACACAGGGTGCCTGTGAGATGGCGTACAAGCAGGGGCACGAAGGCAGCGGCCACGGGTCGCCGGTCGGCACGGGCAACCGGCCAGACAAGCTTGCATCACCGCAGGAACCAACGAGGCTTCGGCACTGAAGCGGCGCGGCCGTGCGGCGGAGAGTGCATGCATGCATGCGGCGCAGTGTATGCAGGGTTAGCAGCAGCAGGCCCCGAGGGGTGGCGGCACCAGCGCCGCACCGTGACAGGAGAGATGTAAACGGTGTTCCCGCATGCTCGCTTGACGCCCTTGGAGGACCAGGAGGAACAATGCATGCAGTGCTGCTTCTGCTTCTGCTGCTGCTGCTGCCTTCCTGCATTCATCCAGTGCACGGTGGGATGCGCCGGATCTGGCCCCCCCCCCCCACTTCTTCCACACATCCACACGCGTCTTGGAAGTCACACACTCCCGTTGTTGTATGCAAACAACGACGACACACACTCCCATTTCCACGCATACCATCGTGACCACCATGCAGACCCGCCTTGCCGCTGCTGCGCATGCCACCTCCCTTATGCACGCCGTGCTCCTGTCCGAGGACCTCTTCACGCAGGCGCTGTGTCCCTGGCTGGATGCCGACAGCAAGGCCGCGCTGCGGGGTGTGAGCAAGGCCATGTGCAGTCTGGTGGATGGGTCGATCACGCGCGTTGTCAGCCAAAGGCAGGGCTTCGTCGCTGCCGACCTCACCGTTGCTCTGCTGGCCTGGCCTGCCGTCCGCCACCTCACCCTGCTGAACGTGGGCAGCGCGGCCAACGTTGTGCCGCTCTCCACGGCGTCGCTCGCTGTGCTGAAGAGCCTCACAGTGCGCAAGGTGGGCATTTGGGTGTGCCATGCGGTGGCGCGCTTGCATGGCATCCCATGCAAGCACACTCCCACGCAGGCAGCTCCCGACCACACGCGCTCACCCACATGCATGCATGCATGGTTGCACATCGATCCCCTGCATGAGAGCTGCAGTTCTCGTACCTGCAAGCGTGCCAGCTAGTGCCATGCCTCCTGACCTGCAAGCACGCGCGCGCACCGCCTGGTGCAGGCCCCGCAAGCCGGCGCGTTGGTCATGCCGACACCCAGCAGCAACGTGGCAGCGACGATCCGAGTCATCGACATCAGCGGCTGCCGAAGCCTCCGCTCCATCGAGTTCGTTGGCAGCTGTGCGCAGCTCAGGTGCATGTGCATGCCTGGATGTATCGGCGTGTCCGATCTCTCGCCACTTTCAGCGTGCAGCGAGACACTCGAGGAGCTGTCGAGGAGCTGTGGATGGCTGACAATAATCAGATCCCCACCCTGGCGCCGCTCAAGGCATGCACCAGACTTTTCAAGCTCGACCTGCGTGGCTGTTTTGGGCCGCTGCACGGTCAGATTGAGGACCTGCGGCAGACATGCCCCCAGCTGTCACCCCCGCAGTCAGTCGAGCTCAAAGGCCTGGTGCACAGGCTACAGCCCAACATGCCGCCCGGCACGCAGGAGCGTGCGGCACGCGCTCTAGTGGAGCATATGCGTGCCGAGGACCGCTCGCCAGTTCAGGATGCCATCGGAGCTGCTGGTGCCATTCCGCATCTGGTGCAGCTGCTGAGGCCTGACACTTCAGCAGATGTGCAGGAGGCAGCAGCAGATTTACTAAGCTTCCTGTCTCACGATCATGATCAGAACCAGGCCGACATTGCCGCCGCTGGTGCCATTCCGGCTCTGGTAAAGCTTCTGGGACCTGAATCATCGGCATACAGGCGGCAGCGGCAGATGTACTTTTTGACCTGTCCATGAACCAGCAATGCGGCGCTGCTGGTGACGAGGATCTCCATGCCGCTGACGAGCGGGGTAAAATACGACTGGCCCGGCTCCTGCTAGACTGCCCCTCGGTGGAACACTTCAGGAGCGGCTTGCCCGGCGCTGCCATGGCTTGGCGAGTAGCCGCGGCGCTGCCGCGGCCCGTGCTGGGAGACGGCCCTTATCCTCCCCCCATGCAGGACGCCATGCGGCACCGATCTCGACGAGTTGATCGACGAGCGGAGGAGCTGGCGCCCGTCAATGCATGCTGGACATTGGTCAAGATGGCTGCCCGTGGAGGCGGGCTACCATCACGGCTTCAGCGGTGGCGACCGCCGAGGCAACACAGAGTAAATCCGCTTCACCAATCGCAGCGTTCGTCACCGCGCTCATCCTCGGGGTCGCTCGTCTGCCGGTGACTGGCGTTGGAAGGTCTTCAGGCAGCCTCCATGACAACTCTGTCGTCCATGCACCCCTGGAGGGTGGGACCGGGCCATGCATGAGGCATGGGGCGCCGGCTGAGCCCCATGCAAACGAGAGCTGGACAGCCATGCACTGCCAGGCGGGGATCGTTCCAGTCAGCGCCAGTCAGCTCTGCCGGCTTGACTGGCCACAAGGCCACTACTGTGACCCTCAGGAAGGTCCTCTCCAATATGCTCCTTGCCAGATATGTCTCTCAGAGACCGCTGTTTGGGGTAGTCTAGCCGGCGGGAGCGGTAGTCTATCGGCCGGGAGCCGGCGGTGCTCTAGTACTTAAGTGTGCTGGAGTATTGGCGGGTGTCTCTAGTAGAGGAGCAGCCTGCTTAGCTGGAACCCCCGTGTTACTGTTACTGCATGAACCATGCTTGTACTTGATGATACTTTACTCTTTACCAGGTCGCCATTGCAACCGCTGGTGCCATCCCGGCTCTGGTGCGGCTTCTGGCCCTTGAATCTTCCGCAGCCATGCAGCAGGCAGCGGCAGCTGTACTCAGCAGCCTGGCTCAACATGCGCAGAACAAGACCGCAATCACTACATGCGGCGCCATCCCGGCTCTTGTTAAGCTCATGGGGCCTGATTCCCCTGCGGATCTGCAGGAGGAAGCAGTTACTGCACTGTGCAACCTGACTCTGGGGCATTCACAAAGCCAAGCCGACATTGCTGGCGCTGGTGCCATTCCAGCTCTGGTGCAGTTGTTGGAGTCTGAATCATCAGCAGGCGTACAGATAGCAGCGGCAGATGCATTGTACCATTTGGCTCTCTACCACGCTCAGAACCAGGCCGCCATTGCTCCTGCTGGCGCCATTCCGGCTCTGGTGCAGCTGCTTAGACTTGAAGCTTCGGCAGACTTGCAGGAGGACCACCACCGTTGATGATATTCCGGCTCTGGTGCAGCTGCTGGGGCCCGACTTGGTGGCAGACGTGCAGGCGGCATCGTCATGGGCTCTCCGCATCCTGGCGGCCAACCCTGCCCAGAACCCTGCTGCCATTGCCACCGCTGGTGATGTTCCGCCTTTAGTGCAGCTGGTGCAGCAACCGGCGTCAGACGTGCCGATAGACGTGCAGGTGGCAGCGATGTGGGCTGTGTACAACCTCAATGCCAGCAGCGCTGGGAACAAGGCCGCCACCGCCACTGCTCATGCGATTGCGGGTCTGGTGCAGTTGCTGGGACCTGATACCTCAGCAGAGATACAGGCGGCAGCCACGCGCGCGCTGCACCGCGTGGCTACGGCGTGTCTGCAGCACCCACAGGCCGTGCTGTCACCTTGAGGCAGGACTTGACTCTGCACAACCACCCACCGGAGTCTGAGCAAGCCTAAGCACGAAGACTTGCTCAGACTGTGTCAACTTTGGGGGGCCACGGCAGATTTCACAATCATGGGCGCGGGGCACATCTGTGGCCGGATATAGACCAGACATAGACCACCACGCTGTCTTACATTTGCTGCAATGTTTTGTCACACCCACGCGAGTGCAGTTGTAACGGCGCAGTTGTGTGACCGTCCTTGACCCTTCAATGCCCGCATCCACAGCCTCAGAGCCGCCCCGCTCCATCCAAAATGCCCTGATTCATCTAGCCCTCCCACCCACCCCCCTCTCCCTTGGAGGAAAGAATGCAGCGCTGAACGGTTTTAGATCCCGCTGGAATTCCTGCGGCGGTTGCAACACCAGGGGCGCACCATCGCTTGCCCGCCACACAACACACACACACACATACAAAACACACACACCTGCAAGAGTTTTGGGCCCAACCCAGCTGACGCGAATTTCTGGGTGCTGCTGCTGGGTGTGGGGACTCTCACTTTGGCGACTTGGACGCTTCTGTGTGCCGCAACACTTGGTAAACATGGCGGCGTCTCAGATGCGATTGCGTGCGTCGGCCTCGGGGCGCTCAGGCGCTGGCGGCGCGGCGATGCTGCGTGTGCGCCATGCAGGACCCCATGCTGCATGCGCACCCAGGCCGCTTGCGCGTGTGTGCTGCGCACAGCCCGGTACCGTCATCGCGCTCGCACCCATGCGCGTGGCTGAACGGGGCAGCCAGAGGCAGCGGGTGGTTGCGCGCGCCACTGAGGCGGAGGCAACGGAGGCTCAGCCGAGGTGGGGGGCGGAAGGGCTGCGGACAGGGCCAATGCGCCGCATGGAGGAGCGGGGTGGGGGCGGGGTGGGAGGTGGGGGGGGCGTCGCCGCGCATGGGGGTGCGCGCATAGGGGTCGCAATCATCAAACCCCATGCATGCATGCATGGAGCAGCATGCGCCCACACCACCCACCGCATGATCCCCACCCCCCAGCATGCCCCCACACCACACCGCATGATCCTGGCATGCAGTGAGGCTGAGCTGCCCGAGTGGGAGGTGGACTTCGATCTGCTGTCCACAAAGATCAAGGAGGTCTCGGACGAGCTCAAGGACTCGGACATGAAGGGGTGTAGCGTGTTCCTCGTGGGCATGATGGGCTGCGGCAAGAGTACACTCGGACGCATGCTCTCGAACACGCTCTCGTACAGCTTCTTCGACTCGGACACGATGGTAGAGAAGGCGCACGACGACCAGTCGGTCGCCGACATCTTCACAGAGTACGGGGTGGAGTACTTCAGGGACTGCGAGTCGATGGTGAGGCCGGCATGCATGCATGCATGCATGCATGCCACCCCATGCGGCGCACGAGCATGGAGCGTGCACACTGCATGGTGGGCATGCAAAACTGCACGCCCCCCCCCAGCGCACACGCCAACCACACTGGAACCCCGCCCACACCCCACACCTCACGCCCACACCGCCTGCCCCAACCAGTCACTCTGTTGTGGGCTCCTGAGAGCCACTGGGAGCCATTTGGCTCCTAAAGATCCCATCAGGTAGAGCTCAACCAACCAAGTTGCTTGACGGTCTGATGATTCCATCAGATAGATCTCGTCAAGAGCTTGAGAATGCCTATATTTGATGGCCAGCGGTCGATGTTGAGGCAGCGGTCAAGGCGGTCAACGGGACGTTGGTCCGCGCACTGGCTCCCAGAACGTAACTAAACAACTGAAAACGAAATCACTGGCCCCAACGCACAATAGCTCTCCTTTTTGCTCTGGGACTACACGTTGGCAGGCAGCCGGCTGGTGGCTACCGCTCCTCACAAGTAATTGTTAGGCCAGAACTGGACTTGGGTCTAGGCGGTGGTACTAGGACTAGAAGGTAGTCTTCGCTGGAAAGCCGATGTAACTGTATGTAACTGGCCCCAACG
>VFSX01000192.1:142500-152500 GCA_016618255.1 Chlamydomonas sp. UWO 241 | reverse complement strand
GCTGCAGCGGCAGCGGCAGTGACAGCGGCAGCGGCAATGGCAGCGAGGTGGGGGGGCAGCAGCAGCACACACACACACACACAACGGCAGCTGCAAGGACATCGAGGTGTGGGGGCTGGGTGGCAGCAGCAGCACACACACACAACGACAGCGGCAAGGACAGCAGGGTAAGGGGCAGCAGCACACACACACACACACACAAACACACACAGCAGCAGCAGCAGCGGTGAGGACAGTGAGGTAAGGTGCAGCAGCAGCATACACACACACACACACACACACACATGCACGCACACACACACACACACAATGGAAGTGGCAAGGACAACGAGGCGAGGGCAGCAGCAGCACACACACACACACATGTGCGCACACACACAAAAAAAATGGAAGCGGCAAGGACAGCGAAGTACGGGGCAGCAGCACACACACACACATGCACACACACACACACAATGGTGGCGGCAAGGACAGCGAGGTAAGGGCAGCAGCAGCTCTCACACACACACATGCACACGCACGTGCACACACACAATGACAGCGAGGTAAGGGGCAGAAGCAACAGCACACACGCACACACACACACATGCACACACACATACACACACACACAGTTTAGAGTGCTCACCGCCGTCACAATTTCACTCACCCACATATACACACATACATGGATTTGCGTGCCCACTGTCACTGTTATGTACCGACCACACACACACACACGCACACGTGCACCAACACCTATACACACACACACACTTACACGTGCACCTACACACACACACGCACCCACACGCAGTTTGGCGCGCCCACTGCTGTCGTTATGTACCGACCACGCACACACACTTGCACACACACTTGCACACACACACACACACAAACATACACACGCGCGTGCACCTACACACACGCGCACGCGCAAACACACATGATCACACGCGCGCACACACACATGATCACACGCGCGCACACACACACACACACGTGCACGCAGTTTGGCGCGCCCACTGCCGTCGTTATGTACCGCCTTCTCGTCGCACTCAAAGAGAAGATGGACCAGAAGGCAGCGGTGCGTTTGTGTATTTTGGGGGGGTGCGTCACCGCGGCAGAACTGATTTGGGGGACTTATGCGGTGCGGTATGCGGTGCGGTGTGGTGCGGCGAGGCATGAGCACGGGCTGCCTGACTTGCGCCCGACCTGCCAACGTGCGCGCACGCATACCCGCACACCCACGTGCATACACACGCATACACACACTCACACGCACACGTGCGCACGCACGCAGGACCGCGAGGCCAGGAATAACTCACGATTGAGAACGCGGATCAGCTCATGCGTCACAACACACACACGCACATGCACACACATACATGCTCACACATGCACACACACACACGCACACACACGCACACACGCAGGACCGCGAGGCTAGGAAGAACTTCACAATTGAGAACGCGGATCAGCTCAAGACGATGAAGACGCAGCCGAGCCCAAACCAGCAATGAGCAAACTGCCATTTGGAGGGCAGCCCTTACCTCCCCTCCATCAAGGTGTCGCAGATGCGGCGTGCGCTGGCGAGGCTACAACAGCGGCAGCAGCAGGAGCGGCAGCAGCAGCAGCGGCAGCAGCAGGAGCGGCAGCAGTAGGAGCGGCAGCAGCAGGAGGTGCAGCAGCAGGAGCGACAGCAGCAGCAGCGGCGGCCGCATCAGGCAACCCAGCAGCAGCAACCCGGCACAGGTTGAACACGTACGCGCCCGCAGGACCCCGGGGCGCGAGTTCAGGCCTAGACCACACGCCTAGGGGGGCTCTTCTACGAGAGCCCGCAGCAAACCCCGTTTTTACAGCGTTACACGCGCGCTTCCTGCGAATGGACCCGACGTGTTGATAACGGAACTCCTAGGGCCAGTCCCAGCTCACCGTAGTGAGCCCCTTGTTGGCACAGATGTAACAGCCATATGTGACGTATGGAAATGTGACAGGCAAGGCAGCGACTGCTCCACAAGGGGAAGGATTGACAGGGGACATGTAGAGATGTTCACGACCGCTGTCGCCCAGTTAAACCTATGTAGTCTTTGCTGGAAAGCCGATGTAATTGCAACTGCTGTCGCCCAGCATCTGGTGCCCACTCACGTTTGGCGTTCCTCCTTACTTGCCGGAGTGGTCCTGTGAAATCCCACGACTTCCTTGGTCAATGCCAAGGCCACACATCCCCAGGTCTCGCGCTGCACGAAGATCGTGGACGTGGCTGAGCTTGGGCTAAGCAGCCAGAAGCGGCCCGACCTGTAAGCCTCTCAAGGTGCGGCTCTTCAGGGACCCCCCGCGTCAAGTCAGCACTCAGCACAGCCAGCAACAACCTGCGCGGCGACGCGTTCTCTGCCGTTGAAGCAACAACAGCACAGAACTGAACACAGTCGTAACATGTGTGTGCCCAAAGACTCTTGCGTCGAGACTGACTCTACTCACAGGGGTCTCTTCCAAGGGGGGCTTTACTTACAGAGTCCGCGAGGCCGCGCAAGCGCCAGCCTCCCAAACAGTAACAGCGCGCGCCCCCTAATGGGGCTGCGACAGCGGGCTCGCACATCGTGTCGCCGCCCGGCGCCTGCCCACGTCTGCGGATACCGGTCCCCGTCACGCGCGATCCTACAATGCACTGGCACTTGGAAGCAGCAAGGGGGCTCATACCTCCGAGAGGTCTGCCACTGCCTACCGCCCGCCCAGATCTGCGGACAGCGTCTCGATGCCCCCCGTTGCGGTGCACCGACACATGGAAGCCAAAGCAACAGGAGCAACAGGAGCGGGCTCACACCTCGGACAGGTCTGCCACTGCCTGCCGCCCGCCCACATCTGCGGACACAGTCTCGACACCGCCCGCCTTCGAGATGCGGCGCGGTACCGCAAGGCCGCGCAGGGAGTCGAGCAGCTCGTGGGTGATGACCTGGTTGAAGCCGTTCTCCCACGTGATCTGTGTGTGTGTGTGCGTGTGTGTGGTGTGTGTGTTCAGGTAGTTGAGTAGCTAGTGTGTGATGAGCTGGTTGAAGCCGTTCTCTCACGTGATCTGTGTGTGTGTGTGTGCGTGTGTGTGGTGTGTGTGTTCAGGTAGTTGAGTAGCTAGTGTGTGATGAGCTGGTTGAAGCCGTTCTCCCACGTAATCTGTGTGTGTGTGTGTGTGCGTGTGTGTGTTCAGGGAGTCGAGCAGCTCGTGGGTGATGACCTGGTTGGAGCCGTTCTCCCACGTGATCAATGTGTGCGTGCGTGTGTGTGTGTGTGGTGTGTGCGTGTGTGCATGTATGTGTGTGTTCAGGGAGTCAAGCAGCTTGTGTGTGATGAGCTGGTTGAAGGCGTTCTCCCACGCGTGTGTGTGTGTGCATGCGCGTGTGGATGATTGTGTGTGTTTGTGTGTGTGTGCGTGCGTGCGTGTGTGTGTGTATGTGTGCATGTGTGTGTATGCATGCGTGCGTGCGCGTGCGTGCGCGTGTGCTGTGTGAGTGTGTGCGTGTGCACGTGTGTGTGTGTGTACACGTGTGTGTGTGTGTGTGTGTGTGTGTGTGTGCGTGTGTGTGTTCATACATATATAAGTACACACCCCACCTGCGTTGCATAGTTGCCAAGCTGGTTGACAGCCGCTGGCTTACGGTGCCCTCCGGAGAAACCCTGGACCCTAAGCTAGGCCTAGGCCTCCTATACAACCCTGAACCCCATTTGAAGGCTGCGGGGCGGGGGGGGGGGGCTGGTTATGGGTTTATACCCCGCCTTGACATGGCTGGGAAACTGGCTCTTGTCAAGGTTTCACACCCCACCCACCTGCACTGCATAGTTGCCAAGCTGGTTGACCGCCGCAGGTTTGATGGTCTCAGGGATGGTGGTCGGGTCGAGCATGCGCTGGCCTGCGCACGAGTGTGTGTGTGTGTGTGCGTGCGTGCGCTTGTGCGTGTGTGAGTGTGTGTGTGTCGGGAAGGGGCGATAGGTGGGCGTGGGACTGGCGTGGGTTGGCGTGGGTCTGCACGAGGGCGTCTATCAATAGCGGGCGACCACTCGTCGCTATGAGGTGTATCCCCCCTCCCATCCAACCAACCAAGCATTACATGAGGCCGTCCGCATGCACCGGCAATGCATGTACTACTCGCAGCAATACACCCCGGCAAGGTCTGACCCGTGCACGGGGAAGTCTTTCGAATACGCTCCCCCACATGCACGCGTAAGCACACACACACCCGTCCACTCGTTGACAGAAAGCGCGGAGGTGCCGTTGCGGTGCGCGCACACATACACACACACGCACACACACAAACACACACACACACACACACCACGCACACACATAATCCTCGACTACATAGACTTGGGGCAGGCCAGGCTGGTGTAAATACAGTATAATATACTGTATAGTGTCTATAAGGTGTATACAAAATACCTGGGAAAAATCCCAGCGTGTTTTTTGAAAGTACAATTATGTGCATCCTCAAGGGAACCCGGAACCACGCTCTGAAAAAATATTGGGATTATTTTCGATCCGTGAGGAGCAATACAAGATATTGGCTGCACGGAGGGGACGCGGAGACGCGGAGCACGCTCTCTCCTCGAGGCTAAACACACTGCAAGTCCCTTACCCTAACCCTCAAAGCTTCAGGCAACATACCAACCCACTTCGCCGCAAACCCATCACAGCAAACACCAACACCCCACTCCACCATAGTCCCCGGTCTGCTGGGTGGGCGGGCGCCCCCGCCCACGCGCCGGCGCACGCCGCCGCCGCCGCCGTACGCCGCCGTCGGGAGCACACACAGCACGCCACGGGTTTCTCGGTGACACCAAGTGCCGATGCCACCAACCTTCTGCTTTATCAACACCCTAGGACATTTCTCTATGCTGCAAAGCGTGCCAATGCAGCAAGAAATGCTCCTGGCCACCAGGACATGTTCTCTCCACCACCCACTAGTGGGCCCACTCCCTCGCTGCATGGGTGCAGAGCCTTCCATGCACCGCCCATGCACCCCCCAACCCTGCGCCGAATGGAATCACATCGTCCCCTCAATGACTTTCTGAGGCGTCGCAAGTGGTGGGGCCTCATTTGGAGGTCGAACGAGCCAGCTGTGTCGAACTGAGTGTGGGCCCACTCCCCCGGGGGAGTCACCGGCTCCCCCGATGGCCGATATCGCGACATCTCGCGCTGTAAGGCGGTACATCGGGTTCGCATCGCCCCATTCGTGCGCTGTTGGCGCGTGGAGAGGCAAAAGAGCCCCCTGGCGGCCCCCACAATCAGCGCGCGAGTGTATATATACACCCCGATCGGAGTGTATATAGTGTCGCGCCCCTCGCTCTATACAGTATATATACTGTATATATACTGTATAAATATATAAGGTTATATATACACCGCCGACCCTTACACACACGCACCCGTCCACTCGTTGACCGAAAGCGCCGAGGTGTCGTTGCGGCGCACGAGGGCGCACGGGAGGAGGAACTCGACGCCGTCAGCCAGCCGGATGCTGATTGCACCCTGGGGGGCAGGACGGGGTGGGGTGGGGCAAACACACAAATAGTGATTAGAGACGTGTTGTCGTTGCGGCGCAAGGGCGCACGGGAGGAGGAACTCGACGCCGTCAGACAGCCGGATGCTGATTGCACCGTGCGCGTGTGCGAGCGTGTGTGTGTGTGTGTGTGGTGTGGGCACACCAATCATCAGCGTGCGTGGCATATGCACGGGAGGAGGAACTCGACGCCGTCAGACAGCCGGATGCTGATTGCACCCTGCGCGTGTGCGAGCGTGTGTGTGTGTGTGTGTGTGTGCGTGTGTTGCGTGTGTGGTGTGGGCACACCAATCATCAGCGTGCGTGAAATGCGCAGGAGGAGGAGCTCGGCGCCGTCAGATAGACGGATGCTCATGGCACCCTTTGAGCGCGGACACGCGCGCACGCATACAAATTAGCAGCGCGAGCGCGAGCATTCAAATGAGCAGCATGGCATACGAATGGGCAGCACGGCATGCATGTGCACAGGGACAGGAACTCGGCGCCGTCAGATAGACGGATGCTCATGGCACCCTTCGGGCGCGGACACGCGCGCACGCATACAAATTAGCAGCGCGAGCGCGAGCATTCAAATGAGCAGTATGGCATACGAATGGGCAGCGCGGCATGCATGTGCATGGGGACAGGAACTCGGCGCCGTCAGATAGACGGATGCTCATGGCACCCTTCGGGCGCGGACAAGCGCGCACGCATACAAATTAGCAGCGCGAGCATACGAATGAGCAGCATGGCATACGAATGGGCAGCGCGGCATTGCATGTGCACGGGGACAGGAACTCGACGCCGTCAGGCAGCTGCACGCTGATCGCACCGTGGTGGTGGTGGTGGTGGTGTGTGTCTGGGGCACGCACGTTGAGACACACACACACACACATATGCACACACACACGCCCCCCCCACCTGCTCCTCATCGTAGTACGCGCGCGGCCCGCGCGCTTGCGCCTGCGAGCCTCCCATCTTTGCAATCTCCCGCACACCCACACACCCACACCCACACCTCTCAACCCCCCACACACGCTCGAGCCCCCCACCACACACACACAAACACACACCTGCTCCTCATCATAGAACGCGCGCGGCCAGCGCGCTTGCGCCTGCGACCCGCCCATCTTTGCAATCTCACTCACCCCCCCCCCCCCCACACACACACACAAACACACACCTGCTCCTCATTGAAGTACGCGCGCGGCCCGCGCACTTGCGCCTGCGAGCCGCCCATCTTTGAAATCTCCCGCACACCCACACAACCACACCCCCACACGCACCCCCCCACATGCTCGAGGCCTCCCCCCACGCACACGCACACACACACGCACACACTCTCGCCCACCCTTCCCTCCCCACACACATGCTCCTCATCGTAGTACGCGCGCGGCCAGCGCGCTTGCGCCTGCGACCCTCCCATCTTTGAAATCTCACGCACCCCCCCCCTCCCACACACACACACACACAAGCACACACACACACACACGCCCTCCCCCCACACCTGCTCCTCATCGTAGTACGCGTGCGGCCCGCACGCTTGCGCCTGTGAGCCGCCCATCTTTGCAATCTCCCGCACGACGGCTGCATCCCCCCCCCCACACGCTCGAGCCCCCCCCCACACACACACACGCACACACACTCTCCGACCCTTCCCTGCCCCCCCCCCCCACACACGCCCCCCCCACACCTGCTCCTCATCGTAGTACGCGCGCGGACCGCGCACTTGCGCCTGCGACCCTCCCATCTTTGCAATCTCCCGCACGACAGCAGCGCCGAGCTCCATGAAATCGCGCGACGTGGGGCACGTTGGGTCGGAGACGACGAGAGGGCGGCCGCCTGCGTCACGCGGATGCCAGAAAGTGATAAGAGAGAGTGAGATAAAGAGCGTGAGAGAGAGAGAGAGAGAGAGAGAGAGAGAGAGAGAGTGAGAGAGAGAGAGTGAGAGACAGGGAGAGGCAGAGAGACAGAGAGCGCGACGTGGGGCATGTTGGGTCTGAGACGACGAGGGGTCGGCCTCCTGCACAATGAGGATGCCAGAAAGTGAAAAGAGAGAGTCAGGTAAAGAGCGTGAGAGAGAGAGAGAGAGGCAGAGAGACAGAGAGATATAGGCAGAGAGGCAGAGCGAGAGAGGCAGAGAGACAGAGGGCGAGAGCGGCGTGGGGCGCGCTGGGTCAGAGACGACGAGAGGTCGGCTGCCTGCGAGGATGCGCGGAGAAGAGAGGGAGTGAGAGAGAGCGAGAGACAGTGAGAGAGTGTGACCGAGAAAGGGTGAGAGGGTGGGAAAGTGTGCGAGGAGGGGTTGGAGACAAACGCTGCGGTTTGGGGTTGATGATTGATGAGGTCTTGAAGATCGTGTTTGCGTATGCAGACACGAAAAACGCGTGTGAAAGCATGGACAGCGGCTGCCTGCACACACAAACACACATCACGCCATTACAGGCGTCCAACAAGACTGTCAAATCGACCACCAGGGCCGTTGAAGCGGGTCCGGATCGGACGAAGACGCCCCGAAGGCACGGCCATACCCAAAACCCTTAACCCTAAGCCCCTTAACCCTAAACCCTCAACGGGTCCAGGTCGGACGAAAGCGCCCCGAAGGGGCGGCCATCCTGACGAGCGCGGCCGGCTCTGTCAGACCGCAGTTGCGCTGAATGCGCTCTCCGTTGCCCTGACACGCACACACACACACACACGCACACACACACACACACAGCAGGAACAGCAGGCCCAGCACCCACCGTCACCCGCAGCCGACAGCTTCGCAACGTGGTTGAAAACTTCGTCAAATTTGCACTGGATGCCTCTCCGATGCCCTGATACACACACGCACACACGCACACACACACACACACACACACACAGCAGGAACAGCAGGCTCAGCACCCACCGTCACCCGCAGCCGACAGCTCCGCGACAATCGGAAACTTGATCAGGTTTGGAAGACCAAAGTCTCGCTGGATTCGGTCTCCACTGCCTTGTCCAAACGGATAGTAGGTCTTGCCGTCATCGCCCACAAAATATGACATGTTCTCGACGACTGCGACGCACGGCACCTGCATGTGTGTGTGTGTGTGAGTGTGTGTGTGCGAGTTTGCATGTGTGTGTGTGTGTGTGTGTGTGGTGATGTGCCCCGCCAAAACGTTGTAGAGGTTGCTGTCATCGCCCACAAAAATAAGACTTGTTCTCAACCACGGCAACGCAGGGCACCTGTGTGTGTGTGTGTGCATATGTGTTTGTGTGTGTGTGCATGTGTGTGGTGGTATGTCCTGACCAAACGGTGCAGGGGCTGCCATCGTCGCCCACAAAATATGACGTGTTCTCTACAACTGCGACGCAGGGCACCTGCGTGTGTGTGCGTGTGTGTGTGTGTGTGTGTATGATGATCAGAACGCAGGCACCTGCGTGTGTGTGTGTATGTGTGTGTGTATGATGACCAGAAACAGCTTATCTAGGTCGGCCATGCAGAATTCTCTGTAACGACATCTCTCTCTGTGTGTGTGTGTGTGGTGATGTGCCCTGACAAAACGTTGCTGGGGTTGCTGTCATCGCCCACAGAAAACGACTTGGCCTCAACCACGGAAACGCAGGGCACCTGCGTTTGTGTGCATATGTGTGTGTGTGTGCATGCGTGTGGTGGTATATCCTGACCAAACGTAGCAGCGGTTGCCATCGTCGCCCACAAAATATGACATGTTCCTCGCGATGGCGGCGCAAGGCACCCGCGTGCGTGCGTGCGTGTGTGAGAGAGAGAGTGTGTGTGTGTGTGTATATGTGTGTGTGTGTGTGTGCGTGCGTGTGCTTCTGTGTGGGTGCATGCGTGCGTGCGTGTGTGAGAGAGTGTGTGTGTGTGTGTGCGTGCGTGTGCTTCTGTGTGGGTGCGTGCGTGCGTGCGTCTATGTTTCTTGCGCGTGTGCCTGTGTGTATGTGTGCGCCCTCCCTCCCTCTCCCCTGAGCCCACACCACACACGTGCCCCTGATGATGGTGATGATGGTGATGATGATGATGGATTTTACAGTCGTGTGTGACACCTCGTCGATATAGGGTCCCGGCCCGCCAGACTGCCCTATATAGGCTATATATAGACCGCCGACCCTTAGTCGTGTGTGACCCCTCGAACAGAGTGCCACCCATGTGAGATCCACTCACGCGGGCGTAGCCCCTGCTGCCCCGTCGTCACCAACAAGCAGAGAGTAGTGTTACGCATCCACTGCCGGCGGTCACAATCAGTTCCGAAGTTCCAGCGGGACTTTCCGACAGCAGGCACAAGGCCCACCAAAATGTAAAGCTTTACCAAAAGTAGCCCACAGTAGTGCCACACACACTAGGTGGTGGGCGCCAAGCAAGCAGCACCGCAAGCCAGGCACCACGCTCAGCCCTGAAGCAGCCGGAGGCAGCGTACCGTCCGTGCGATTTGCCTTTGCTAATAAGTATCGTTTTTGCCCCCCCCCCCCCCGCGAAGCTGAGAAACTAACGTAAATCGTCGAAA
>VFSX01000192.1:117500-137500 GCA_016618255.1 Chlamydomonas sp. UWO 241 | reverse complement strand
CCACACCCACCCTTGCACGACGACACTGCCACAATGTGCTTCACTCCACACACACACACGCCCCCCACATACACACGCATGCACCCACCCACCACCCCCACCCACCCACCCACCCTTGCACGACGACACCGCCACAATGTGCGTCACGCCAGCCCCCCACCACACACGCACACAAATGTCCAGCACACACACACACACACACACACAAACCCACACCCACACCCACCCTTGCACGACGACACCGCCACAATGTGCGTCACGCCCCCCCCCCCCACACACAAATGTCCAGCACTCACACACATACACACACACACACCCTTGCACGACGACACCGCCACCATGTGCGTCACGCCAGCGCCCCCCACACACAAATGCCCAGCCCACACCCACACCCACACCCACACCCACCCTTGCACGACGACACCGCCGCAATGGGCTTCACGCCCCCCCCCCACACACACATACACAAATGTCCAGCACACAAACACACACACACACACACACACACACACACCGCCACACACACCCTTGCACGACGACACCGCCACAATGTGCGTCACGCCAGCCAGCCCCCCCTCCCCCCCACACACACGCACACACGCACAAACACTCGCACGCATGCACACACGCTCCCACACCAACACCCACACCCACACCCACCCTTGCACGACGACACCGCCACAATGTATTTCACGCCAGCCAGGCCGCCCGGCCGCCCACTGTCCGGCCCAATCGGCTTTGGTGGCTGAGCAGTCATTGTCAGGTCAAGGGTCTTGACCCAGGGGATGGCCTGTGTGTGGGGGGGGGGAATGTGTGTGTGTGTGTGTGCGTGTCTGTGTGTGCGTGTATGTGTGTGTGTGTGTGTGTGTTTGCGGCTGAGATGTTATGGTCAGCTCAAGGGTCTTGACCCATGTGATGGCCTGCGGTGTGTGTGTGTGTGTGTGTGTGTGTGTGTGTGTTTGGGGGGGGGTATGTGTGTGTGTGTGTGTGTGCGTGTTTGTGTGTGCTTGTATGTGTATGTGTGTGTGTGTGTGTGTGTGCGTGTGTGTTGGAAGGTCTTCAGGCAGCCTCCATGACTCTGTCGTCCATGCCCCCCTTGAGGGTGGGACCTGGCCATGCATGAGGCATGGGACGCCGGCTGAGCCCCATGCAAACGACAGCTGGAAAGCCATGCACTTCCAGGCGGGGACCGTTCCAGTCAGCGCCAGTCGTCTTTGTCGGCTTGACTGGCCACAAGGCCACTACTGTGACCCTGAGGAAGGTACTCTCCTATATGCTCCTTGCCAGACATGTCTCTCAGAGACCCTGTTTGGGGTAATCTAGCCGGCGGGAGCGGCAGTCTATCGGCCGGCAGCCGGCGGTACTCTAGTACACTGAAAGTGTGCTGGAGTATCGGCGGGTGAACTCTAGTAGAGGAGTAGCCTGCTTAGCTGGAAACCCCGTGTTGTTTGTAACTTGTGTCACTTGTGTTTGTGTGTGAACCGTAGTCTCGCTTAGTCTTCCCGGGGGTCCACTAAAGGCCCTGTTTGTTTGGAAATTTTGGCCTTTGCGGGGCGTTTTTGGACTTAATTTCGTCTTTGCGCTACCTTAGCGGCGGCTTTCTGCGGGGCCTGAAGAGCGTTGATCCGGGTTTGAATCCCGCTGGGTTTTTTCACCTTTGCGGGGCGTTTTCCGACTTATATTCACGTTTACAGAGCCTTTGCGGGACGTTTTCGGACTTAATTAGGCGGGAAGGCAAAGCATGACTACGGTATGTCCGTGTGTGCATGTGTGTGACCGGTCATTTCCACACCTACCTCGACGTACTCATGCGCCTGTGTCTTGAACGCTTCCTTGACTGGGCACGCGGGCGTGGTCAGCTCGAGTGTCAGCGTCACGCGCCCAGAGGCCACGTCGACAGCAAGAACCTGGAAAGAGGTGTGTGTGTGTGTGCGTGGTCAGCTAAACCGTGTGGTCAGCTCCAGTGTCAGTGTCACGCGGCCAGAGGCCGTGTCAACGGCAAGCACCTGTGTGTGCGCGTGTGTGTGCGTGTGTGTGTGCGTGCGTGTGGTCAGCTCGAGCGTCAGCGTCACGCGACCAGAGGCCGTGTCAACGGCAAGCACGTGTGTGTGTGTGTGTGTGTGCGTGTATGTGGCGAGGGAGTGTGTGCGTGTGCGTGTGCGTGTGTGTGTGTGTGTGTGTGTGTGAGTAATATCTGTGGGCTGGAGCTCGTGCCGCAGCAGATGTGGTCCTGTAAAGTTCGTAGAAAAAACCTCATGCAGGCACGCATGCACACACACACACACACACACACACACACACACACACACACACGCACGCACCCATGCACACACACACACGCACGCACCCACCCACACCTGCACACCCACTCGCCCCCGCCCAGCGTGGGTCCCGTAACTGCAACCTCGAGTAACGTTACGGGGCTTACGGGCGCGCCCTCGCAAAGTGCCCCGTATCACCCCGTAACTCCATGAAAAAAAGTGTGAAACAGTGTCAATGTGCGCCCCACATCGTTGACTGGGCGCAAGAGCCGTTGACTCGGGGTTACGGGAGGGGTTGCGGGAAGGGTGGCGAGGGTTACGGGTTACGGGCCACGTGGTGTGGGGTTGCGGGCCCCACGCTGCCCCCGTCCCCCCCACACACAAACACCCCCCCGCACATACCCCCCCCCCCCAACACACACCCCTTCCACCCACCCACCCACAGCGCTCCACACACACACACACACCCAACCACCCACACCTCCACACCCACACGCCCCCCACACCTTGACAAACCCGCACGTCACAATGTCCTCCCCAAAGTCAGGGTCGATGATGTTGCGCAGGGCCGCGAGCACCTGCTCCTCTGGGCTGGTGGCGATGGATGCCTGCAGTGGGTGGATGCATGCATGTGTGCGTGCGCGTGTGTGTGTGTGTGTGTGTGTGTGTGTGTGTGTGTGTGTGCGTGTGTGTGTGTGTGAGTGTGTGTCGATGATGCTGCGCAGTGCAGCGAGCACCTGCTCCTCTGGGCTTGTGGAAATGGATGCCTGCAGTGGGTGGATGCGTGCGTGCGTGCGTGCGTGTGTGTGTGTGTGTGTGTGTGTGTGTGTGTGTGTGTCGATGATGTTGCGCAGGGCAGCGAGCACCTGCTCCTCTGGGCTTGTGGCAACGGATGCCTGCAGTGGGTGGATGCGTGTGTGCGTGCGTGTGTGTGTGTGCGTGTGTGTGTGTGCGTGTGTGTGTGTGTGCGTGTGTGCGTGTGTGTGTGTGTGTGTGTGTGTGTGTGTGTTGATGATGTTGCGCCGGGCAGCGAGCACCTGTTCCTCTGGACTGGTGGCAATGGATGCCTGCAGTGGGTGGATGCATGCGTGCGTGCTTGCGTGCTTGCGTGCGTGGGGGGGGGGGGGGCACAAGACACGGGGTGCTGCGGTGATCACCGTCACCACTTGCTGCTGCTGCTCCTGCGCTGTCGCCGCCCCACTCCTGAGCCGCCGCCACTGCTGGTCCTCCTCTAGGTTGGCAGCCTGCATAGCGACACGCCCAGCCATGCGTCCGCATGCAACCTACCTCCCCAGCGACCGCCACTCCAGCAGCGACGCGCCTCGTCCTTCCCACAAGCTGGACACGAGTGTCAGCTGTTGCCATGCACGCGTTCGCACTGCTGCGGGGCGAACCAGCGCCGATGGGGCGCACAGCGTGCCCATGCCCCGGCACACCACCGCGGACGGGCAGCAGCGTCGGCCGAGCGACACCCGCCTGCACCCGCGAAGAGTACAATTCAGGGCATGCATGCATCGTCAGGTTGTGGTTGTAGGGAAGGTGAGAGTGGACGCATCGACACGTATCGGCAGCATCATCGCACCCGCGCGGCGCCCGCGATGGACTTGGAGCACCTCGACTGCATGTGACGTGGACAGATGGAAATGCTGGGGGCCTGGGGCCTGAGAGTGCAGAGTGTGTGGAGAGTGTGAATTACTCTGTTTGTCCTAGTTGCCCACTCATCAGTGTGCCCCCGGTGTTGCGGTCGCCCGTGAACCCTTGGCACCCCTCGCGCAGAAGCTCGCAGCAGCAGCCTGCCCTAGAGCAGCAACGTCCATCATGGCCCTGCGCCGTGCTCTTGTGAGCAGCTCTCTGAAGCTGCTCGCCCAGGGTGCCCCCGAGATGATGGTGGCACCTGCGGCGGTCCACAGCTTGGGCGTTGTCGTGCTGGGCGGAGAGCAGAACAGCCACCGCGCACAGTGTCTCGGGTCGTTCAGGAGTGAGTGTGCACCTCCTCACGAGTATGCAATGCCATCGGGGTAATCACGTCGTCGACACGCCATGCGAGCGGCGTGCTGGGGTGTTCCTGTGTCAGAGTGCCGCTTGTTGATTGTGCATTCGTGTGTTGCCTTCCGCAGCGTTTGCCTCCGGCGCCGTCTCCACCGTGACGTCCGAGGTGGTGTCCGCCTCCAAGCTGACCATGTCGCCGACCAACAAGATCCAGTGAGCAGTGGGGCGTGCGAGTGGGCGTCATGCAGCATGCAAGTTGGCGCTAGCGCCAGGCGCCTCCCACCGGGCAGGCGATGGTACCATGGACCCACGTGGAATGTTGTTGGACCGAGGGGGACAGGCGTCCAGCCGGTGGAGGGCATGGTACCGCATGGTCGCGGAGTGCATGCGCCATGAGCACCACCGTGACGCCGCCTGCACCCGATGCGTGCGCTCATCATCGCACCAGGTACAACGAGTTCAACCACGGCCGCAAGCCGCCTGGCACCGAGGGCGCGCCGTTTGCGTACTTTGTGCAGACTGGTGGCCGCTTCCTGTACGCCTCAGCCATCCGCGTGGTGGTCCTCAAGGCGCTCGTGTCGCTGTCGGTGAGCAGTGAGGAGCATGGTGGTGTCTGGGTGGGCGCATGCACGAGGGGCAGCGAGGGGCAGCGATCAGCGCTCCCTCCCGTGGCGCCGATTGCCCATGCGCATGCATGCGTGGCCATGCGCCATGCGCGCCACCCCACCTCGCTAGCCGGCCCTGATGTGGCTCGCTGCGTGTGCACGCCGCCGACGCGCAGGCTGCCGCAGACACTCTGGCGATGGGCTCGGTTGAGGTGGACTACTCTGGCATCGAGGAGGGCTCGACGGTGACGGTCAAGTGGCGCGGCAAGGTGCGAGCTGGTCCAACACACACGCACACACACACACACACACACACACGCGTGCACACACACGCAAACACACATGTGCACACATGCACACACACACACACACACAGGAGAGGAGAGGTCCAACACACGCGCGCACAAACACACATGCACACACGCACACACACACACATACGCACACACACTCACAGAAACACACGCACACGCACGCACGCAAACACACATATACATATGTGCACACACACACACACACATGCATTCAAACACACACACACACGCATGTACACGCACACACACACACACACACATGCACCCACAGCCGGTGTTCATCAAGTTCCGCACTGAGGAGGAGATTGCAGCGCAGGCGTCCACAGCCATGAGCGACCTGAAGGACCCGCAGTCGGACGCAGACCGCACTGTCAACCCCAAGGTGCATGCGTGTGTGTGTGTGTGTGTGTGTGTACGCGCGTGTGTGTGCGTGTGTGTGTGTGTGTGTGTGTGCGTGTTAGTGTGCGACGGGGCAGGCCGCACTGTCAACCCCAAGCTGCGTCTGAACGTGTGTGTTTGGTGGGGGGTGGGGGGGCCATATGTGTTTGTTTTTGTGGTGGCCGGGCACTCGTGTGTGTGGGGGGGCATGTGTGTGTGTGCCGAACGGGCACTCGCCGTGATAGCTGCGTCCATGCAAGCCATGCGTCCATGCAAGCTGAAAGGCATGCGAGCCATGCGTCCATGCGAACCATGCGAGCCACGCGTCCATGCAAGCTGCAAGCCATGCATCCATGCGATGCGTCCATGCAAGCTGCCATGCCAGTCAGCCATGCCTGTTCAAGCTGCGCCCATGCAAGTTGCAAGCCATGCCCATGCGAGCTATGCGTCCATGTCCATGCAAGCCGGACACCCGCTGCGCCTGCTGCTCACCGCGGGCCCCCGTCTGACCCCACACACACAGCACCTGATCGTCGTCGGCCTCTGCACCCACCTGGGCTGTGTGCCCATCGCACACACACACACACACACACGCGCGCACACACACACACACACACACACACACACACACAGTACCTGATCATCGTCGGCCTCTGCACCCACCTGGGCTGCGTGCCCATCGCGGGCGCCGGCAACTACGGCGGGTGGTTCTGCCCGTGCCACGGCTCGCACTACGACGGTGAGCGCAGCTGGCTCCTGGTTCCTTTCTTCTTCTTTCTTCTTTCCGAGGGGCCGAGTTGGGGGGAGGGCAGGGAGGGAGCGCGGGGCTTGGGGAGGGCTTGAAACCCATCCTCACCAAACATCCACATCCACATCCACACCAAATACCCATCCACACCCGACCCAGGCCGGTGTGGACCAGGCCCAGGCTTCGGCCGCATCCGCACTCATCCACACCCACCCACAGGCACACCATCTCCACCCATCCCCACCCACCCACACCCAACCATCCTATCCACACCAGGCTCAGGCCGCATCCACACCCACCCACACCCACACCATCCACACCCACTCGCACCCACCCACCCACACCTATCCTATCCACACCAGGCTCCGGCCGCATCCCCACCCACCCACACCTACACAATCACACCCACTCACACCCATCCCCACCCACCCACACATATCTCGTCCACACCAGGCTCCGGTCACATCCATACCCACCCACACCTACCCACACCATCCACACCCAACCACACTGACCCACACCTATCCTATCCACACCAGGCTCCGGCCGCATCCGCGAGGGCCCGGCGCCGTACAACCTCGAGGTCCCCGAGTACAAGTTCGTCGACGAGAAGAAGCTCATCATTGGTTAACAATCTTGACCAGTCGAATGAGGAGTGGGGGGGGGCTGCACGTGTGCGTGCGCGCGCGCTTGCGCGGGGTGGTAGTTGCGACGTCGTAGGAGACGGGGCTCTCTCTCTCGTTCGAACGGGAGCGGGGGCCCTCGTTGCTAGCTTATTCTCTCTCGCGTGGCTTCGTAATTGTAAGCCTCGTTTCTGCGGCTGCGGTGGTGGTGGTTGAACGAGTGTGTGTGTGCACCAGTGGTTCCGGTAAGGATCTTGGAAAAATGTTGGCTGAATCCGGACCTCGCGCACATTTTGCCAATCTCAACCCGAAAGTGCACTTTGTCGGGTTGCAGGTTGGCTAACGGAAACACTGTTTTGGCACATGGCGCTGACGCGCGGTGTAGATTCGGGCGCCCGAGAAGGCGCCTAGGTGGCACCGTCCCCAATCTCAACACGGATTTGTCACTCCCGTGACACAGTACGGCATGGACAGGTCAATGTGTGTGCAGCTTCCTAGAAGCTACACGCGGGAGGTGCACGTGGAAGGTAATGAGAAGGTGCACGCGAAAAGGTGGCGAGCAGCTATGGGTCGTAGCTCACTAGCTTGTAGGACACTGTGCCATCCCGGCTTTTGTGTGAACTCAGCTGAGTGGTTGGATAAGGGGACAGTGCGAGTGCCTGTGCGGTGGTGAAGGGCGTGGAAGCTGAAGGGGTGGCCCCTCTGTTCGCAACACGCAACGGTGTGCCGGTCTGGCGAAGTTGGAGGGGCCCTTGGGGCCTGGATTCAGCCTGATAGGTTTTTTTCCACCTGGTCAAGACATTACATTGAGTCATCGCTCAAAGGACTCGTGTCGTAATTTTGAACACATTGGCATGCATATGCGTCATGACACGCCTAGTCACACGGGCCTTGGATCTGCCTAGCATGAACCCCCCCTCCTTTCCCGTGGCCCCTCTCTCGTGGATGGGTGGTATTCGGTGTTGGCGTTCGGAAGTCGTACGGTATTATTAGGTTTTGTGGTTCCCGACATGCGCGTGCGGGGGCATGCCGACGCCTGAGGCCCACGCGGAGGCCACCTGATACATGTTACAGTCAAGGACACCTCTCGAACAGAGTGCCACCCTTGTAAGATCTAAGATCTTGGCCACTCGCACGGGCGTAGCCCCCGCTGCCCCGTCGTCTCGGCTGTCAGCCCCCCGCCAGCGCGGCTGCCCACTGTTGTCGCCAGTCACCACGGGAGTGGTCGAATGTGTAAAAACGGCGTCACACTTGACATGCTGGCCAGTGTTAGTCCCTCGCGGAAGCGGGGCTGCCCCCTTTGAGTGACTTTGCGATTTCCAGGGAGCTAGAGGCTCCTAGCTAGGGGACGCCCCTCGACGCCGAATGCCCTGGCGCGCCCAGCAGGCGCGCGCTCTCGCTCGCGGCCACGGCGGCGGCGGTGCTGGCGCGTGCGACGGTCACGACCAGCTCGGCAGGCGCCAGCGGCCCGTCGCCACGCCCTCCCTTGGTGCCGCCGCCCCTGCCCCCCCCTGCCGGCGGCCCCCCGGGGCCGCGCGGCCCAGCGCTGCTGGTTGCGCCGCCCCCGCCCCCACGCGCGGCGTCGACCGTGCCCACGCGATCGTACATCGCAATGCCGCCCCCTCCGCCCCCGCCTTCTCGGTTGAACAGCGCGGCCGCGATGCGCACACGGTACCTGCGCAAGGGGGGGGGGGGGGTAGAGAGAGGGTTTCAAGGGGTAGATAGGAAGAGAGAGAGAGACAGAGACAGAGAGAGAGAGGGAGGTGGAGATGGCACATCGCAATGTCGCCCCCGCCGCCTCCGCCTCGGTTGAACAGCGCAGCCGCAATGCGCGCGCGGTACCTGTGCAGGGGGGGGTAGAGAGAAAGGGTTACAAGGGGTAAATAGGGAGAGAGAGAGAGAGAGAGAGAGAGAGAGAGAGAGAGAGAGAGAGGTGGAGATGGCACATTGCGATGCCCCCTCCGCCCCCGCCTCCTCGGTTGAACAGCGCGGCCGCGATGCGCACACGGTACCTGCGCAGGGGGAGGGTTAGAGAGAGAGGGGTTGAAGGGGTAGATAGGAAGAGAGAGAGAGAGAGAGAGAGGTGGAGATGGCACATCACAATGCCGTCCCGCCCCCTCCGCCCCGCCTGCTCGGTTGAACAGCGCGGCCGCGATGCGCGCGCGGTATCGTCGCAAGGGGGGTAGAGAGAGAGGGTTACGAGGGGTAGAGAAGGAGAGAGAGAGAGAGAGAGAGAGAGGATGGAGATGACACATTGCAATGCCGCCCCCCCCCGCCCCCGCCCCCTTGGTTGAACAGCGCGGCCGCGATGCGCACACGATACCTGTGGAAGGGGGTTAGAGAGAGAGGGTGTGTGGGGAGAGAGAGGGTGTGTGTGTGTGGGGGGGGACATGTGTGTGCGAGGGTTTGTGGTTTTTGGTTCAGGGTTTTAGGGTGAACCCGCGCCCACCGCGATGCGGACGAGAGCACGCACACCCAGGTGCGCGTTCACACCTGCTCAAGTAAATAAACCTGCTAAACACTGCAAATGATGGTTCTTCCTCCCCCCAGGTAAGGATCATTAGCCCCAGCTAGGAAGGGGCTCTAGCTTAGGAGGGACTCGTAGATATGAATCATATGAAAGGAGGGACTCCCAGGGGCTACTCCCGTGTACGGCAGCTGCGCCGCGCCCGCGACCATCTCGTGAAGCACGCGCATGTTTGGCACTAGCTAGGCTTTATCATGCAGGGTTCTGGGGTTCAGGGTTCGGGTTTTAGGGTTCAGGGTTTGCACTCACGTATAGAGCAGCTGCGCCGCACCCACGACCATTGCCGCAAGCATGCCCACTGCGGGAAGGTTGGGCGATAGCTAGCCAGGGATCATCATGCAGGGTTTGGGGGTTTAGGGTTCGGGGTTTTATTGCAATGGGGGTCAGGGTTTACCCACGTGTACAGCAGCTGCGCCGCGCCCGCGACCATCGCAATCAGCACGGCCGCCGAGAGCACGTTGGACGCTAGCTAGGGTTTGACGTGTAGAGCAGCTGCCCACTACCATTGCGGCAAGCATGCTCGCCGCGGGCAGATTTGGCGCGAGCTTGGGATTATCGTGCAGGGTTCGGGGGTTCAGGGTTCGGGGTTTTAGGCTTCAGGTTCTGTACTCACGTGAATAGCAGCTGTGCCGCGCCCGCAACCATCGCGACCAGCACAACTGCCGCGAGCAGGTTGGACGATGCCAGCGCGTCGTCCCGACTATACAGTTCGTCGCTCGGGTCGTCTTGCACCCACCGCACGTGCACCCTGGCACCCCCCGCCTCCTAGCTAGAGATCATCATCACCATCACATATACTAATTCAGTGCCCGAGGGCCTTCGGCAATCGTTGGGGCTCCGGCCTGACCCTTCAACCCAGAGTAAATAGTAGCCGAGACCCAACCCTACCCAGCCCAGATAACCAGACCCATACTCACGTGAACAGCAGCTGCGCCGCGCCCGCGACCAGCGCGACCAGCACGACCGCTGCGAGCAGGTTGGACGACGCCAGCGCGTCGTCTCGACTGTACAGACCGTCGCTCGGATCGTCCTGCACCCACCGCACGTCCCCCGGCTCCCATCCCGCCGACGGCGGCGCGTCGCCGCCGGGCACCACGGGGAAGCCGGGGTGGGGGAAGGGCGTCGACGGAGGGCGGGAGTCGTCGCCCGGGGGCGGTTTCTGTTGTTGCTGTTGGTCTTGATGTCCTGCACGCGCGTTCGGGGTTTAGGGTTTAGGCAGGGTTTAGCGTTCAGGGCGCGCGCGTGCGCACACACACACGCAGGGTGGATGAGCGCGTCAGGTCAGGCACGGGGTCAGGTCAGGGGCGGCTGGTGCTGTTATTTTTGTTGTTGCTGTTATTGTTGTATTTGTTGTTGTTGTATTTGTTATTGTTGTTGTTGTTGCTGCTGCTGCTGCTGTTGCTGCTGCTGCTGTTGCGTGCGCGTTCGGGGTTTAGGGTTTAGGCAGGGTTAAGGGTTCAGGGCGTGCGTACACGCACGCACACACACACAGGGTCAGGTGAGCGGGTCAGGTCAGGGGTGGCCGATACTGTTGTTGCTTTTTGTTGTTGCTTGTTGCTTGTTGTTGTTGTTGTTGCTCTCTATGGCCTTCACGCACGCGCATACGCCAGGAGTTTTGTTCCTGACCGGGAGACGAAATAAAGCGTGCCCGGAGGGCGCACCCCCGGTGGTGTTGGGTAGGGTGCGTTCGGGAAACCCAAACCATGCGGAGGCGATTGTTTCGGGAAATAGTGTGAAATCGTCATTTTCCGCACTCTTCGAAGCGTTTCCTCGGGCTACAGCCCGAAATCCCAACGAAACCGGGAAATCCTCTCCGGAAAAAACGACAGGATGACTGACCCTAAGGAAACCCCTGGCGTACACCCAACCCTCTGCCGGCCTCTGCCTGTGCGCGCGCACCGTGCTCTTGTTGTTGCTGCTGTTGTTGCTGCTCTGCCGGAGACGGCGCTGCGGCCGACGGCAATGCGTCGGGAGAGGCTGCACCAGCGGGCTTCGCGGCGGGGCGGGGCGGCCGCGGGCTGCGCGGGGGGCGGTGCGTCGGCGGGTGCTGGCTCGCGGGGGGCGGGGGCGGCGGCGCGCCACTAGGCACGCCGCTGCCGTTGTCGGGGGTGTCTGTGTCCGTGTTTGCGTCGGTGTCGGCGGCGCTCTCGGCGTCCTTCCGCGCCGGGGGCGCCAACGGCGGCGGCAGCGACGGCAGCGGGGGCGGCGGCTGCGACGGCAGCGGGGGCGGCGGCGACGGCAGCGGCGGCAGCGGCGGCGGCGGCGGGGGCGGTAGGGGTGGCGGCGGGGGCGGTAGGGGTGGCGGCGATGGCAGCAGCACGAGGTCGTTGCAGTCGTCCACAGGTAAGAAACCGATGCGCTGGGGGGAGGGGGGGGGAGTGTGTGTGTGTGTGTGTGTCATGATTAACAGCTTGTGGCAGGGGCAACGGCGAGGGCAGTCGCACGAGGTCGTTGCAGGCGTCGGCGGGCAATAAACCGATGAGCTGGGGAGAGGATGAGGGAGAGGGAGAGGGCATAATCAATGGTGAGGGAGAGGGAGAGGAAGAGGAAGAGGGAGAGGGAGAGGGACAGGGAGAGGGAGGCGTACACACACACACACACACACATACACGCACACACGCACGCACCCACACCCCCACACACCCCCACGCACGCACACACACACACCTGGTCACGGCGGTCGTACGTAACGAGTACATTTCGCATCGAGATACCGCCGACAAGCGTCCCGGATGCAAAGTTGTCAAACACACCAAGGCAGTAAGTTCCGGTCCCGGTCTGCGTGTGTTTGTGTGTGTGCGTGCGCGCGTGTGTGTGTGTGTGTGGATGTGCGTGTGTGTGTGTGTTTGTGTTTGTGTGTGTATGTGTATGTGTGTGTGCATGCGTGTGTGTGTGTGTGTGTGTGTGTGTGTGTGTCACAGAAGCAGCCTATCCAGGTATGCCGTTCAGAGTAATATCTCTCTCTCTCTCTTTCTGTGGTGTACCTGGAAGGTGGGTAAGGGGTAAAGCATGAAGACGTGGCCGTCCGCCCTTTAGACGCCTCCTCCCACACCCATACGACGATACGATGTCTCTGCTGGAAAGTCGAGGTTACTGTTACTGACACACACACACACACACACACACGCACACCTCCCCCACGCACCTTGAACAGGTATTGAAGCGGCCTCATGTCGACTTCGACACCCCTGCCAAACACACACACACACACACACTCACCCCCCCCCCCGCCCCGCCCCCACGCACCTTGAACAGGTATTGAAGCGGCCTCATGTCGACCTCGACACCCCTCCTAACACACACACACGCACACACACACACAAACGCCCCCCCCCCCGCCCAGCCCCCACACACCTTGAACAGGTATTGAAGCGGCCTCATGTCGACTTCGACACCGCCACCAAACACGAGCGCCATGGCTGGAAAGTGCTTTGGCAGGTTGGCATCGTCAGCACCCTGCGGATTGATACATGGAGTCAGTTTTCGGTGTCGATGTCGGTTTCATAGGGTGGTCAGTGTGCGGGGGATGGGCGATTGTGCGAGGTGCTGCTGTCAAAAACACAAGCGCCAGTGGAAGGAAAGTGTGAGCGGGGAAGTGCCATGGCACGTTGGCATCGTCAGCACCCTGCAGATTGATAAATGGATTCAGTTTTGGGTCTCGGTTTCAGCTTGATGGGGTGGTCAGTGTGCGGGGTGGGGTGCTGCCGCTACAGCATGCGAGCGCCATGCCTGGGTAGTGCTTTGGCAGGTTGGCATCGTCAGCGCCCTGCGGGTGGATATATGAATTCAGCTTTGGTCTCGGTGTCGGTTCCATAGGATGGTCAGCGTGCGGGGAGTATGCTGTCGCAAGGCACACGAGCGCCGTGCTTTGGCAGGTTGGCATCGTCATCATCCTGCAGATAGATATATGGATTCAGTTTTGGGTCTCGGTTTCAGCTTGATGGGGTGGTCAGTGTGCGGGGTGGGGTGCAGCCGCCACAGCATACGAGCGCCATGCCTGGGTAGTGCTTTGGCAGGTTGGCATCGTCAGCGCCCTGCAGAAGAATATATGAATTCAGTTTCGGTCTCGGTTTTAGCTTGATCAGGCGCCGGCCCCTCCACCACGGCGGTCAAGTAGATTGGCAAGCGCCACTTGACCCCCTATCCCCTAGAAGCAGTTAGGACCTATTTTGGAGGCGTCGCACAATAGCTCTCCTTTTTGCTCTGGGACTACACGTTGGCAGGCAGCCGGCTGGTGGCTACCGCCCCTCACAAGTAATTGTTAGGGCCAGAACTGGACTTGGGTCTAGGCGGTGGTACTAGGACTAGAGGTAGTCTTTGCTGGAAAGCCGATGTAACTGTAACTGTTTAGCTTGATAGGGCGGTCAGTGCCCTGGGTGGGGTGCCGCTGCCAAACACGCGAGCGCCATAGCGGGGAAGAGCTAAGGTTGACGGCACCCTGGAGCACAGATGAGGCATGGACTGGTCGTCAAAAACATCGCTAGATTCAAATTTCTCTTCATGACATTTATGAGATCAATGTCGGTCAATATTTTTGGTAAATTTATCGCTCCATATATTTTGTAAATGGCGCGTAATTGATGAGGTCATCGTTGAAATAGACCTTTAGTGATACTAAATCTTGATTTGTGAGAATATTACATTGTTGATTTGTAACTGTATATGTGTTAAGTGAAAGTGGCGAGAAGGAAGTTGGAGGCGCAGCCGCCTGCATAGAATCGCGTATGCTGTTGAACCGTGGGTCAAACATCGCGCGTGCACCTGCCCACCACACACGGCACACGCACGCACACACACACACACACGCTCTCTCTCTCTTTCACACACACACTCGCTCTTGCACACCCACCCACTCATACTAACAAACTCACACACACACACACACACACACACACATTCCAGCACATATCGTTGAACTGTGGGTTTACGCCAGGCACGCACAAACGCAATCACTCTCTCACACATGCACACACACACTCTCAACCTCACGCCCTCTCTCTCTCTCCCCCCCTCTCTCTCATACACACCTTCCAGCATATATCGTTGAACTGTGGGTCCGCTCCCGGAGTTGATTTGAGACCCGCCTTGGCAACAGCAGCAGACACGGCCTGGGGTGGGGTGTGGGGTGTGGGTCAAGCTTGGAGTGGAGTCTGTGTGGGGTATGTGGGGGGCGGGTGTGGGAGGCCACGGCAGCAGATACCGCCTGGTGTGTTTGTGTGGAGCGGGTGTGGGGCGCGTGTGAGGCGTGGAGTGGGTGTGGGTGTGGGGTGTGGAGCGGGTGTGGGGTGGGTGTGGGGTGTGGGCAGGTGTGGGGTGGGTGTAGGTTGTGGGGCGGGTGTGGGGCGGGTGTGGAGCGTGGAGTGGGTGTGGGGTGTGGGGTGCAGGCGTCGATTTGAGCCCCGCCTTGGCAACAGCAGCAGACACGGCCTGGTGTGGTGTGTGGTGTGGGTGTGGGGTGTGGGGCGCGTGTGTGGACGGGTGTTGGGCGGGTGTGGGGTGTGGAGCGGGTGTGGGGTGAAGGTTAAGTGTGGGACGGTTGTGGCCACGGCAGCAGACACGGCGTGGGCGGTATGGGGTGGGAGTCGGTTTGGAGTGTCGCCTTTGAAAGCACGACACGTGTAGGCGCCTACAACCCAAAAGCCCTACCCCAAACCCCTGCACACACACACCCCTCCTCACACACACAAACAGGGGGAGAAAGAGATGGAGAGGGGAGAAGGAATGACAGGGAGGGAGAAAGAGGAGAGAGAGGGGGAGAGAGGGGGAGAGAAGGAGAGAGGACCCCCCCAAACCACCCCCAAATAACCCCTTTACCCCACTCGGATACACCCTTGGACGCGCGCGTAGGCAGGCACGTAAAACGTTAACGTCTTTCCGCTGTCCATCACAACTCTTGCCACCCTCTCCCAAACCACCCCAAATACAAGCAAAACCCTCACAATTAACCCAACCCACCCCCCGTATAGAACGCGTACAGCACGGGTTGAGTTACCCACCTCAGAGAGACCCTTGAATGCACGGGTAGGCAGGTATGTAAACGTCGTACCGCTGTCCATCACAACGCCATACCCGACAGAGTATGTGGACGCGGGCACTCTGATGGTTTTCCCGGCGACCGTGATGCCGTCGAGGTCAACAGTGAAGTAGTGCATCTGCGTGTGTGTGTGTGTGTGCGTACGCATCAGCGTGTCTGGGCGGGTATGACCTGTGTGTGTGTGTGTGTGCGCGCGTGCGTGTGCGTGTGTGCTTACCTGGTAACCCGGCTTGAGTGGCGCGAACTTCATCTTGTCCAGGTTTGAAACGGGACCATGGAAAGCAACATCCAGGAGCTCAATTGACGTGTGTGTGTATGTGTGTTTGTGTGTTTGCGTGTGTGTGTCCCACACGGTGCGCATGTGAACCCCGCCTATGTGTGCTTACCTGGTACCCCGGCTTCAGTGGCGTGAACTTAATCTTGTCCAAATTTGAAACGGGACCAAGGGAAGCAACATCCAGGAGCTCAATTGATGTGTGTGTGTGTGTGTGTGTGTGCATGTTTGTGTGTGCGCTTTGCCCACCTGGTACCCCGGCTTGAGTGGCGTGAACTTCATCTTGTCGAGGTTTGCGACGGGCGCATCCCCCAGCAGCATATTCCCCCCCTGGGGGAATCCGAAGCACAAGCCAAACGTGTCTGCGGTCACGTTTTGGGCGACGAGCTGCGTGTGCATGCGTGCGTGTGTGTGTGTGTGTGTGTGTGTGTGTTTTGTGCGCGCGCTCGCGTGGAGAATCCGAAGCAAGGCCAAACGCATCCGCGGTCACGTTTTGGGCGACGAGCTGCGCGCGTGTGTGTGTGTGTGTGTGTGTGTGTGTGTGTTGCGTGTGTGCACGTGTGTGTGTTTGTGTTGATGTGTTTTTGCAGGGGGGGGGGGGATCCAAAGCCCAGGCCAAACATGTCAGCGGTCACGTTTTGGGCGACGAGCTGCGTGTGCGTGTGCGTGTGTCTGTGTGTGTGTGCGTTTCTGCGGGAGAATCCAAAGCACAGGCCAAACGTATCGGCAGTCACGTTTTAGGCGACGAGCTGCGTGTGCGTGTGTGTGTGTGTGTGTGTGTGCACGCGTGGGGAATCCGAAGCACAGGCCAAACGTGTCGGCAGTCACGTTTTGGGAAACATAGGCATCAAACAGACTGGGGAATCGACCACACACGCACACACACACACACACACACACACACAATTACACGCACCTGTGCATGCAGCGCATTCTTGTTATTTCCCATGCCCAGGATGCACACATACACACACTGTCCAGATGTAAGACACCAACACAGGCATCCAACGGACTGTATAATCGACCACACTGAGACACACCTGTGCATGCAGCGCATTCTTGTTATTCCCCATGCCCAGGATGCCATCTGCCGCTTGTCGGAAGATCTCGCCGGTTTCGTCGCTCTGCGTGTGCGCATGCGCGTGCGTGTGTGTGTGTGTGCGTGTGTGTGTGTGTGCATGTGTATGCTTGTGTGGCCCGTGCTCATACCAATCTTCAAGACTCCGCCAACTTGAGCCACGTTTCATGCACACCACCTGCCACTGGGGTTACATGGAGGCAGCCCACGCATGCGCGGCTGACATGATGGCAGCCCACACATGGCAGCGGGTGGCTGCATGTGTGCGTGTGCGTGTGTGGCCCATGCAGTCCACCACTCCGCCAACAACTTGAACCACGTTTCATGCACACCACGTGCCTGCCACGTGTCGACTACACGTGGCGCAAGGGCATCATGCGAGGCTGGCAACCCACGCACGAGAGGCTAGCATGAGGGCAGCTCGCGCATGGCAGCGGGCGGCTGCATGTGTGCGTGCGTGCGCGCGTGCGGCCCATGCAGACCAAGCTCCACGACTCCGCCAACAACTCGAACCACGTGTCACGCACACCACATGTCACATGTCAGCCATGGTGCGCAAGGGCAGCATGAGAGGCTGGCATCAGGGTGCGCATCCCGCGCATGAAGTTTCAGTTTTAGGGTTTAGGGTTCAGGGTTTTAGGTTTTAGGTTTTAGGTTTTAGGTTTTAGGGTTCTAATCCCGTGTTTAGGGTCCCTATCCCGCGCACGACAGTGGGCGCAGAACACTCGGCCGAAAGGGTGCGACGTGAACGTTGAGCAGCCATTGGGCCTTGCAGCCAACATGCAAGGACATACCAGGTAAGTCAGCTGTTCCTGCTGCCCGTAACCCACCGCACACCCAGACACCACAGGCGCGGGGGGACGTTTGCATTCGGGGAAGTCGAATGTGCCCCACCCATTGGGCCAAAATGTGGAACAAAACGTGTCGCACCGCGACCCCACCCACCCCACACCCAACAAGTAGAACGTGCCGCACCCACCCACCCACACCACACCACGCGCACCGTCCGTTTGCATCCAAGAAGTCAAAAAGGTGCCCCCACCCATTGGGCCAAAATGTGGAACAAAACGTGTTGCACCGCGACCCCACCCACCCACACCCAAACAAGCAAAAAGTGCCGCACCCACCTCACCCACACACCACATGCACCGTCTATTTGCAGCCAGGAATTCGAATGTGCCCCACCCACTGGGTCAAAATGTGGAACAAAACGTGTCGCACCGCGACCCCACCACCCACCCCACAATTAAAAGTAAAGCAAAAGTACAGAGTACTAGTGGCATTCGTTCTGATTGGAAGACTTTTTCGGACACGGCATTCGAGCGTGCTCAGGATAGGGTCGGGTGGAGAGCCGTGGTGTACGGTCCGGCTGCCCCTCAGGCGCCGGCCCCTCCACCACGGCGGTCAAGTAGATTGGCAAGCGCCACTTGACCCCCTATCCCCTAGAAGCAGTTAGGACCTATTTTGGAGGCGTCGCACAATAGCTCTCCTTTTTGCTCTGGGACTACACGTTGGCAGGCAGCCGGCTGGTGGCTACCGCCCCTCACAAGAAATTGCAAGGGCCAGAACTGGACTTGGGTCTAGGCGGTGGTAATAGGACTAGAGGTAGTCTTTGCTGGAAAGCCGATGTAACTGTAACCGTAACAGAGTACAAAGTAAAACGTGCCGCACCACACCCAAAGACTCACCTCACACCCAAAGACCACGCGCACGGGTCCATTTGCGTCTGGGAAGTCGAACGCGTCCTCGTGCAGGAAGCCGCTGCTGCTGCTGCGCTCGGCTGCGTGTGTGTGTGTGTGTGTGTGTAGAATGTGTCCTCGTGCAGGCAGCCGCTGCTGCTGCTGTGTTCGGCTGCGTGTGTGTGTGTGTGTGTGTGTGTCTGTGTGTGTGTGTGTGTGTGTGTGAGTGTCCATTTGCGTCCGGGAAGTCAAACGCGTCCTCGTGCAGGAAGCCGCTGCTGCTGCTGCGCTCGGCTGCGTGTGTGTGCGTGTGTGTGTGCCGGTGTGTGTAGAATGTGTCCTCGTGCAGGCAGCCGCTGCTGCTGCTGTGTTCGGCTGCATGTGTGTGTGTGTCTGTCTGTGTGTGTGTGTGTGTGTGTGAGTGTCCATTTGCGTTCGGGAAGCCAAACGCGTCCTCGTGCAGGAAGCTGCTGCTGCTGCGCTCAGCTGCGTGCGTGTGTGTGTGTGTGTGTGTGTGTTTGCCTGTGTGTGTGTGTGTGTGTGTGTGTGCGCGTGAGTGGAGAATGTGTCCTCGTGCAGGAAGCCGCTGCTGCTGCTGCTCTCGGCTGCGTGCGTGTGTGTGTGTGTGTGTATGTGTGTGTGTGTGAGTGTCCGTTTGCGTCAGGGAAGTCAAACGCGTCCTCGTGCAGGAAGCCGCTGCTGCTGCTGCGCTCGGCTGCGTGTGTGTGTGTGTGTGTGTGTCGAGGCAGCACATGAGGTAGCAGGGGGCGGTCACACCCACACGCATGCACGCCCAGCCACCCACCCACACACCGTATGACCGCGAGTAGAAGCACTTGTCTGTCTTGCAGTGGCATGCGGGCGTGCCGCAGTAGCAGCCAGGACACACACACACACACACACACAGACACACACACAGACACACCGTACAACCGCGAGTAGAAGCATTTGTCTGTCTTGCAGTGGCATGCGGGCGTGCCGCAGTAGCAGCCAGGACACACACACACACGCGCGCACCATATGACCGCGAGTAGAAGCACTTGTCTGTCTTGCACTGGCATGCAGGTGTGCCGCAGTAGCAGCCTGGAGAGGTGCACCCAAGCTGCACGTTGGTGCTCGACTTGGCAGGGTCGAACGGAGCGTCCTTGTGCGTGCCACAGTGTGTACATCTGTGAGTGTGGTGTGTGTGTGCAAGCTACAGGTTGGTGCTTGAATTTGCAGGGTTGAAAGGTGCGTCCTTACGCGTGTCACAGTGTGTACATCTGTGTGTGTGGTGTGTGTGTGTGCAAGCTGCACGTTGGTGCTTGACTTGGCAGGGTCGAACAGAGCATCTTTGTGCGTGCCACAGTGTGTACATCTGAAGAGGTGTGTGTAAAGGAGGGCTGTGTGTGTGTGTGTGTGTGTGTGTGCGTGCGTGCAAGCTGCACGTTGGTGCGAGACTTGGCAGGGTCGAACGGAGCGTCCTTGTGCGTGCCACAGTGTGTACATCT